>PISX010003736.1:0-132307 GCA_004024625.1 Mellivora capensis
AGGATGAATACCAGACTTTTGTAGCAACATGGACGGGACTGGAAGAGATTATGCTGAGTGAAATAAGTCAAGCAGAGAGAGTCAATTATCATATGGTTTCACTTATTTGTGGAGCATAACAAATAACACGGAGGACATGGGGAGATGGAGAGGAGAAGGGAGTGGAGGGAAATTGGGGGGGAGATGAACCATGAGAGACCATGGACTCTGAAAAACAACCTGAGGGTTTTGAAGGGGCGGGGGGTGGGAGGTTGGGGGAGCCAGGTGGTGGGTATTGTGGAGGGCACGCATTGCATGGAGCACTGGGTGTGGTGTAAAACTATGAACTCTGTTACGCTGAAAAGAAAAAAAAAAAAAAAAAAAAAGATACAAAAACCTAAGTGTCCACTGATGGATAATCAGATAAGGAAAATATGATACACACATAAATGGAATATTATGTAGCCATAAAAGAAGAAATCTTGCCATCTGTAATAAAAATGAATGGACCCTGAGGGCATTATGCTAAGTGAAATAAGTGAGACAAAGGAAGACAAATTTGTATTATCTCACCTTTATGTGGAATCTAAAAAAAAAAGAAAAAAATCCTTGGTGGTTGCCAGACACAGCAGGTATGGATGGGGAAAATGCATGAAGTAGTCAAAATGTGCACACTATCAAGTTATAAAAATAAGTCAAGGGGATGTAATGTACAGCATGGTAACTACAGTTAATAATACTATATTACATATTCAAAAGCTGTTGAGAGATTAAATCTTAAAAAGCTCTCATTGTTAAAAAAAATTTGGTGCTGGGGTGCCTTAGTGGCTCAGTGGGTTAAAGCCTCTGCCTTCAGCTCAGGTCATGATCCCAGGGTCCTGGGATGGAGCCCACATCGCGCTGTCTGCTTGGCGGGGAACCTGCTTCCCCCTCTTTCTCTCTGCCTGCCTCTCTGCCTACTTGTGATCTCTGTCAAATAAATAAATAAAATCTTAAAAAAAAAAAATTGGGGGCTACATATGGTGACAGATGTTAATCAGACTTACTGTGGTGATACAATTTCATAATATATACAAATATTGAGCCATTATGTTAAACGTCCAAAATATGACGTATGTTTCAAAATTGTTAGAATAAAAGAATTCATCAAAGTGGCAAGACAGATACAAAGTCAACACACAAAAGTCAGCTACATTTCTATATACTAACAATGAACAATCTGAAAAGAATTACAAAAACAATTCCATTCACAAAAGCATCTAAAAGAATAAAATACTTAGGAATTAACTTGAAGAGGTGAAGGACTTGGCACCATGAAAACTATAAAACACTGCTGAAAGGGTGCACCTGGCTGGCTCAGTAGGTTAAGTGCCTGCCTTTGGCTCAGGTCATGATCCTGGGGTCCTGAGACAGAGGCCCAAGTGGGATCCCTGCCCAGCAGGGAGTTTGCTTCTCCCTATTCCTCTGCCCCTCTCCTTGCTCATGCACTCTTTCTCAAGTAAATAAAATCTCTAAAAAGAAATAAAAATAAAATACTGCTGAAAGAAATTAGACAACATAAAGGCAAACACATCCCAGGTTTACAGATTAAGATGTAGATACTATCCAAAGTGATCTACAGATTCAGTGCAATTCTTATCAAAATCCCAATGATGTTTTTTGCAGAAACAGAAAAACCCATCCTAAAATTCATATGGAATCTCAAGGGACTCCGAATAATCAATCTTGAAAAGGAAAAATTAAGCTGGAGGATTTACTTCCTAATTTCAAAACTTCCTACAAATCTACAGTAATTGAAAGTGTAGTATTGGCATAAAAGCTGTGGAAGAGAGAACCCAGAAATAAATCGTCCCATGTATGCTCAAACGACTTTTGACAAGGGTGCCAGGACATTCAATAGGGAAAGGACAACCTTTTCAACAAAAGGTTCTAGAAAACTCAATATCCACATACAAAAGAATGACACTTGACCCTTATCTAACACTATATATGAAAATTAAGTTGAAATGGATTAGAGACCTAAATATAAGACCTAAAACTATAAAATCTTAGAAGAAAACTTAGGGCAAAAAGCTTCTAATCTTGGATTTGGCAGTCATTTCCTGGAAATGACACCAAAGGCAACAGAGGAAAAAAAAAAAAAAAGACACATATGACTACACAAAAATATTGGCATCTGTACATTAAAAGACAGTATCAATGAAGTAAAAAGGCAGCTCATAAAATGGGAGAAAATACTTGCAAATCATATATCTAATAAGTGATTAATATCCAGAATACATATATACAAGGACAAGTAAAACAACTCAATTCAAAAAATAGGCAAAAGATTTGACATTTCTCCGAATAATGTATACAAATAGACAATAAGCACATGAAAAAAATATCCTCAGTATAACTAATTACTAGGGAAATACAAATCAAAACTACAATGAGATAAACCTCATATCCATTAAAATGGCTACTGTTTAAAAAAAAAAAAAAAAAAACAGAAAATAAGTGTTGGTAAGGACACAAAGAAATCTGAACCCCTGTGCACTGCTGGCAAGAATATAAAATGGTAAGCCCACTGTGGAAAACAATATGGTGGTTCCTCAAAAAACTAAAAACAGAATTACCATATTATCCAGCAATTCTACTTCTGGTTACATACTCTAAATGGAAAGCAGAGGGGCACCTGGGTGGCTCAGTTAAGCATCTGAGTCTTGATTTCAACTGAGGTTGAGATCTCAGGGTCATGAGATCTGGCCCAGACATCAGGCTCCACACTCGGCATAGAGTCTACTTGTCCCTTTCCCTCCTCCCACTTGTGTGCACACTCTCTCTAAAATAAATAAATAATAAATAAATAAATACTCTTGAAAAATATATTAAAAAAAAAAAAAGAATCAAAAGCAAAGTCTTGAAAAGAGATTTTTTATGAACATGTTAACAGTAGCATTATTCCCAACAGCTAAATAATGGAAGCAACCAAATGGATAAGCAAACTGGTCAATGCAGTACTATCAGCCTTAAAAAGGAAGGACATCCCGATACATGTGGCAACATGGAGGAACCTTGAGGATGGATACTGTGCTAAGTGAAATACGACAATCACAAAACAAGAATGTATAATTCTACTTGTCTGAGTTACTTAGAGAAGCCAAATTCACAAAAAGAATGTTGCTTGCTAGGGACTGGAGAAGTGGGATAAGGAAAGCTGTTTAGTGGACTGAGTTTCAGCTTTACAAAATGTAGAAGTTCTGGATTCTCTCTTATACAATTGTGAATATACTCTACACTAATGAACTGTACTCTTAGACATGCTTAATGTGTCAAACTCTACTTCATGTGACAGTTTTTACTACAATTTGTTAAAAACTTAACTTAAAAAAAAAAAAAAAAACCACCTGAGGAGTAGCCCATTTCATACATACCTTAAAAATAAATCCTATTTAAAAAAATAAAATAAAATAAAAAAATAAATCCTATTTCAAATCTGAAGAGGGCTCTGCTTTGGGTAATGGCCAAGTCCCTCCTAAGGTACTTTTTTTTAAATAGAAAACTTACTATAAACTCTGGATATTTTCCAAAAGAGTTCAAAGAACAAAAAAAGATGCATTATTTGCCACCCACTGCAAAGAAGACAAAGGTTAGAGTTTGAGTCTAGCCAAGATAACTGTCCATTTATACACAAAAACCAACACACACACTCTGGAGGAATCTAACAGAATCTTGAGTCTTTATTACACATATAATTCAAAAAATTTAAGACTCAACAGAGCCTTAAATTTATTAGACATAAAAAGAAACAGAAAACATGACCCATACTCAAGAAACAAAGCATAGACCAGCCCCCAAAATGACCCAACTGTTAAATTAGAATAGGAAGATTTTAAAGCAGTTGCAAGAAATTTTACTCAAGAATGTACTGGAAAAAAGGCTTATAATGAATGAAAAAAAAAAATCTCAGCAAAGAAACAGAAAACATAAAGAATGAAAAGCCCAGAACTGAAAAATACTATCTCTAAAATAAAAAATTCACCAATGGGAATTCACAACAAATTAGAGGTAAAGAAGAGAAGTCCAGGAACTTGACAATAGATCAAAACAAAACCAAAAAAACTAAAAATAAATAAATAAATAAATAAATAAAAAGAGCCTCAATGACTTGTAAGATAACACGTGTCACTTAATTAACAAGATGTACAGGAGAGAAAGGAGCAAGTTTTACTCCAGAGGTAGCAAGACAAATGAACCATCAACAACTAGCATCAATCATTAGCAACTGTGCAGAACAGAGACTAGCAGCCCTTCCAACTGAGTTCCAACTTTAAACTGGAAATGTAATCTGTATGGCTTTCTCTGACAGACTTTTAGGAATTAAACAGCAAGGTTATTAGTGAATGTTTTCGTGTTTAATACCTCTGGTTCCTCAGGTTAGCAGTGTCTACAAGCATTGTTGAAGCAGCTCTTGTCTCCAAACATAATAACTTCTGAGAAAAACTTTGCCTTTGAGAAAAACTTTCCAGAACTATTCTGAAGACACAATCATACCCAAAACAACACAAAGGGAGATGTCAAATTTACACAAAAATGGCTGCGCTCTGCCCTGCTCTGTAGAACAAGACCCAAATTTCAAATCTTCGACTGGCTCACCGCAACCCCAAGTATACATAAAGAAAGCTATAAAAATAAAAATTTAAATTACCTGTTTTCTTAAAACAAGACTTTATTAACTCAAAATATACTAAGGTATAGAAAGAAAAGAGAGGTTACCTTGACAGCTTTCTGAGAATTGGGGAGTCCTTCCTCTATGTCTTCTAAAAGAATTCCTCCTAAGCCTCGCTGGTCATGCTTATCTAACAGCCTAAGGAGGGCTTTCTTATCTTTCAAGTTGTATTTGGGCTTGAAGGCATACTTCCCATCTATTACTTCAATTTTGGGATTATTGACTAATGCCTGTAACAGTAACAAAATTTGGATATATTAACAAAAGGAAACCCCATATACACGTTCTTAAATTCTACTAATTATTTTAAAAATATTGATACCAAATACAATCATAAATTAAAAGTTATCTTGTGAATATCAACTAGCAGATCTAAAATACTGGATATCCAAGATCCATAAACCAATAGGTAGAGATCAGCAAGTTGCTCACTTTTTATAAAAGAAACTTTTTATTATTAGGTTAATTCTTTAGATGAGTAAAACCACTTTATCACAACTGACTGAAACTGCACCCATATTCTTTTGAAAATAAGATAAAAAAGAATAAATGCCAATTAACATTATAGACAAAGTGAACTGGGTATTGCTTATCCCACCCTCGAAGTATAGTTTATCACATATTGGCATTTTGTGTGAAACATAACCCTGGGATGAATATACCAACAGTATGCCCCACCTGGTAGCACCTACAGGTGTGGAAGGAACTGAAAAGCACCAGACTAGTGCATATAAGAAATTTACCTATAGTGGCAGCTTGAGAATGAAACTGAGTAGAAATGCAGGAATTACTGAATATAATTATATTCCTAATCAGTTCTGCTGTACAGCTACTACTAGAAGGAAAGCTCTTCAAGGAAGAGCTACCTTATTTATTTTCTTCTGCAGCTGCCAGCCTGACCCTGGAAATGAGAAAGAGAAGAACATAGAAGAAAGGAGGGAGAACAGAATAGTAATAAAAGTCATTTTTAACTAATGTTCGTAGTCTATGAAATTTGAAGATTAGGTAAAGCAACAGGATTTTTATGAATATATATCATCAAGACGATGAGCTATAATGTTACTAATTAACTGTTGGTTTTATATTCTAAAAATTAAGAACAATATTTTGCTCAGTAAAATAAATTACTGAATTACATTTGGGAATTTTACATTTGCTCTTTAGACTACAACACTGGTCACAGAAAGTATTCTTTTTAATTGTCATTTCATACTTAAATAGAAAACATGGAAATGTGTGAATTTTCTTAAATGCTATTCATTTCCAAATTAGCAAGGTCAATGATTATTGTGGGGCTTCTTTTCCTCCAATGATGTGTGTACATACACAGTGTAAGGATTAGATTTCCAAGTAATATGTCAGAGGCAGTAACATTCCCATCAAGTCATAATAGTAGTATGAGTATAACAAATATCTCACTATCCCTACACTACCTCATGATTTAAATGTTCAAAAACATATATAAAAACAATACAATTTTAAATTTAGCAATTAAAAAGTATCAATTATTCTGTAAAAACTTAAATGAAACCGGTACAGTGACTGAATTCTTTATAATTTTTGTGCTAAAAGTCTTTGACATTTTAAATAGATACATTAAGTTTTTAAGAAAACCAACAAATCATGGGGCGCCTGGGTGGCCCAGTGGGTTAAGGCTCTGCCTTCGGCTCAGGTCATGATCCCAGGGTCCTGGGATTGAGCCCCCGCATCGGGCTCTCTGCTCAGCGGGGAGCCTGCTTCCTCCTCTCTCTCTGCCTGTCTCTCTGCCTACTTGTGATCTCTGTCTGTCAAATAAATAAATAAAATCTTAAAAAAAAGAAAACCAACAAATCAAACCACCTCAAAAAATGTGTATGTTAAAAACAATGAATCTCTACCAGTTCTTTTAAGAAAAAGTAAAAATAATTATCAGATTAAAAACCTTAGTTACATAGCAAATATCTCATGGTAACTAATTTTTTTAACTCCACTTTAAGGCTATTCTTACCTCAGTCATTAGCCACTGTTTCTGCTTGAGTCCTATATCTAAGTGTTGTGTTTCATCCAAAATTTCTTCTAAAGTGAGAGGATGCGTATCTCCTCGCTGATGCCGTGTCTATTGAGGGAAGAAACTGTTATTAGGAGATAATTTTAAAATGCTAGATGCATAAGTAATAGATACAAGTAAGTGAATCTTTCAGGAATGGAGAACATATATTATTTGAGGCAATACAATTATAGTGATGAAGAGAATGGACTGTAAAATCAGAATCAGGTTCAAACTCATAACTCTATAAATCAAATGATAAACTGAGAAAAAGTATTTTCAACTCATATCACAAAGAGCTCATCTTCCTAATATTTTTTTAAAGATTTTATTTATTTGTCAGAGAGAGAGAGAGAGATCGAGAGGGCAAGCAAAGGCAGACAGAGTGGCAGGCAGAGGCAGAGGGAGAAGCAGGCTCCCTGCCGAGCAAGGAGCCCCATGTGGGACTCGATCCCAGGACGCTGGGATCATGACCTGAGCAGAAGGCAGCCGCTTAACCAACTGAGTCCCTCATCTTCCTAATATTTTAACAGCCCCAAAAACCTAACCTAACAGGAAAATGACCCAAAACAGGAACACAGAAATCATACAAAGGTGCCTGGGTGGCTCAGTCAGTTTTAAGCTTCCAACTCTTGACGGCAGTTCAAGTCATGGTCTCAAGGTCTTAATACCAAGCCCCATGTCAGCCTCTGCGCTCAGCAGGAGTCTGCTTGAGATTCTCTCTCCTGAGAATCTTGAGATCCTTCTCCCTGCTCCCGTACTCTTTCTCTAAAATAAATAAATAGGGGTGCCTGGGTGCCTCAGTCCATTGGGCATCTGCCTTCGGCTCGGGTCATGATCCCAGGGTCCTGGGATCAAGCCCTGCATTGGGCTCCCTGCTTAGCGGGGAGCCTGCTTCTCCCTCTCCCTCTGCTGCTCCCCTTGCTTATGATCTCTCGCTTTCTGTCAAATAGGTAAATAAAATCTTTGAAAGGTAAGAATAAAAAATATAAAATGAAAAAATAAATCTTTTAAGAAAAAATCATAGAGGGGCGCCTCGGTGGCTCAGTCAGTTAAGTGTTCAACTCTTGGTTTCAGCTTAGATCATGATCTCATGGCTCATGGTTCAGCCTCATGTGGGGCTCTGTGCTTGGTAGGGAGTAAGCTGGAAGAGTCTCTCCCTCTGCCCCTCCCCCCTGCTCATGCACTCTCTCTCAAAATAGTCAATCTTTTTAAAAAAATGAATAAAAATGGAACTCTGTTGAGTATTATATACAAAGTGAATTTTATCAATATTTTAGTATACATGAGTTATCTAATCAACTGTGTGCTAATAATAATGGTTGTGATAATACTCAGAACTTATGGTCACAAGAAAAACATTTCTAACATATATACTATTGCAGCAAAAAGTCTGACAGATGATGACTGAAGTATTTTCAAGCATAAGGGCGCCTGCGTGGCTCAGTCAGTTAAGTGACTGCCTTCAGGTCCGGTCATGATCACGGGGTCCTAATCTCCCTCTACTCCTCCCCCTTGCTTGTGCACATGCTCTATCAAATAAACAAATAAAATCCTTAAAAATACATATTTCGGGCGTCTGGGTGGCTCAGTAGTTAAGCATCTGCCTTCAGGTCAGGTCATGATCCCAGGGTCCTGGGATGGAGGCCCACATCGGGTTCCCCGCTCAGCGGGAAGCCTGCTTCTCCCTCTGCCCCCTCCCCTGCTTGTGTTCCCTCTCTCTCTGTGTCTCTGTCAAATAGATAAATAAAATCTTAAAAAATATATATATATATATACACACACACACATATTTCAAGCATAAAAACACACAACATTAGGCTAAAATGCAGTGGGAGTAACAGAACAGACAAGTTCAAAAGGAAAATAATTAAAATTTCCAACCATATGTTTGCTTTTACAATTTTTTTTTTAAAGATTTTATTTATTTATTTGACAGACAGAGATCACAAATAGGCAGAGAAGCAGGCAGAGAGAGAGGAGGAAGCAGGCTCTCCGCTGAGCAGAGAGCCCGATGCGGGGCTCAATCCCGGGACCCTGAGATCACGACCCGAGCCGAAGGCAGCAGCTTAATCCACTGAGCCACCCAGGCGCCCCTGCTTTTACAATTTTTTTTAAAGATTTATTTATTCTAGAGAGAGAGTGCATGCACGTGGGGGGAGGGGAAGAAGGAAAGAGAGTCTTTTTTTTTTTTTTTAAGATCTTTATTTATTTGAGAGAGAAACTGAGAAAGCACAAGCAGGGGGGAACGGGAGAGGGCGGAAACTCCCTGCTGAGCAGAGAGCCTGACATGGGGCTCGATCCCAGGACCCTGGGATCATGACCTGAGCCAAAGGCAGATGCTTAACCAACTGAGCCACCAAGTGCCCCAGGGAAAGAGAGTCTTAAGCAGACTCTGCACTGAGCACAAAGCCCAACGTGGGGCTCAATCTCACACCCCTGAGATCACGACCTAAGCCAAAACCAAGAGCTGGTTGCCCAAATGACTGCACCACCAAGGAGGAGTTTTTGTTTTTGTTTTTTTAAGATTTTATTTATTTATTTTGCAGAGAAAGAATGAGAAACGGCGAGAGAGGGAATACAAGCAGGGGGAGCGGGAGAGGTACAAACAGGCTTACCGCTGAGCAGGCAGGCCAATGCAGGGCTCAATCCCAGAACCCTGGGATCATAACCTGAGCCGAAGGCAGACGCTTAACGGCTGAACCACCCAGGCAGCCCCCCGGAGCAGTTTTTTATATTTTTAATTAATAATGAGATTTGGATCCCCTTAGATAAATGTAAAAGAGGTATTCTGTTGAAATATTATGATATGTCAGAAATTCCATCCTTTGTCACTATTTCAACTTTTGCTGAAAAGCTAATTGTCAATTTAAATATGTGCAGAGAGATACATAATTTCTCAAAATTGTTTCAGGAAATAACTGAGCACAAAAATTGAAGGTCACAGTCCTAAAGAAAGTTATGAAAGTTAAGGATCATCTAGATTAGTGACGACTGTATTAGCAGAGTAACAATAACATGACATTTGAATGTCAATCTCCCTCAACAGACTAACAGCCATGGGGGAGTACTTTTTTCCGAGTAATCCCAGCAATAGTGCTATAAATAGCACACAGTAGGTTTTAATAATTGTTTATCACCATGGGGGAATGGGTGGATGGAATGAATGAATAGGGAGTATGTGTCAAATGTATTATTTGATAATGGGAAATTATGAACTAACAGATTTCTACCACAAATCAAATATAAACTACGGATTTCAGACCTGGTCAGACATTAGGTCTCTAAAAGCCCTAACATAAAACTTGATTTACATTTTAAGCAATCTGTAGCTGAAATCTGAAGTAACACATACAGTACTTTCACTTTTTTCAAGAGATACAACCAGTAACTAAACAGGAATGAGTGTGGCAGAGAAAGGGGGCAAATCTGAAATCATTTAGCCATTTAGTAACAAATGAAATTTCACTTTAATAAGTTAGGATTCAGTCTCTGGTAAAGCCAAAATGCCATATCATCAAAACTTCAAAACTTACTTCAAAAAAATAGTAAATCTTCCATCATATCTTAAATTCTAAGGTCTTCTGTAAATCAAAGTTTTCTTAAGACCCTCAGTAATTCTCTAGTTTTCTCCTCCAAAGGAGGAAAACCATCACCACCATAAGTCTCAACTATGTAGTTTTCACTTTTCACCTCAGTGGAAGTAACAATCTGCAAATTGTTCACCTCTTCCTAGTGGTTTTGACAGCAAGTATTGAGTAATTAAGAAGTGACTGTATCTACTGCCTGGGCATAATTTATAAGTGAAATGGTGGGCTTAAATTGGATACTTGCATTAATGTAAATTAAATATACTTAGGTGACTCACTGCAGTACTAATCTGATATAATGTAAGAGGCTTGAAGCATTACTTTTTTTTAGTTTTACTGAGATTAATAGGGATACAACATACCACACATACTGATACAAGCAATTTGATAAATTTTGACATGTACATACAAATTTACTTCTGAAACCCCAATCCTCTTCCTCCACAAAAAACTTAAATAGGATGAGTGTTGAGAAAAGTACTTACCTTCATGTAATTCACAATCTTAGCAAGAACACCAAACTTATATCCAGAGCTTCCTGATAGAGCTTTCAAGTTAAATGATCCATTGCTATGATCTGGAAATGAGGTTCAAAAAAACAATTATAACATTGTCATAACAGATTTAATTTTGACTTTTAAGCAACTAAGATGATTTTTAACTCTAGTAAAATATTTGTTTTGCAATTTTCCATCTAGTGAATTCTACCCTGTAAAACTTTGGTAAAAATTCAAATCTATGAGTATATAATAAGCTCATTAATTTTCCCACCAAAGATAGGAACAAAGTATTAAGAATTCAAAAGCATTAAAATACATTTCTTCTGGGGTGTTTGGGGTGGCTCAGTTGGTGAAGTATCCGACTTCATCTCAGGGTTCCTGAGTTCAAGTCCCACATTGGGCAGGGGGCCTACTTAAAAAAAAGTAAAATACATTTCTTCCGTAAGTACCTTTGTCTCACTGTTCCCTTAATTATGATTAGATTTATCCCCAAGATTAGAAGCATGGCTTTTTAACAAAGAGGACAATGCAAATCCCAAACTGACCCAAAGAGCTTTTCTAACAGACTTAAAACCATGAGAAATGAGTCAATTACTTCCAAGGGATAAAAAGTTCCACTTATCACCTATTACATCAATTTCTGCCTCTCAACTTAAAACAAATGGGAACTAATGGGGATTAATAAAAGAAATGATACCATAATTAATTAAGCTTTAAAGATTAGGGAAAAATATTTTAAAAAAGGAAAAAATTCATAGACAATGACACTGCATAAACATGGATGCTTAAAAAAGGACGATAGCATGAAACAAGGAGCAATCTATATTGACAATTTATTTCAGAACTTGTATCATTCTGTTGCATTTTATAGGCAGAAATCCTAATGCTACCATGAATCACAAGCCCTTCCATTAGTCATAAGGAGGAACAGTTTAAAAAAAAAACACCTCATAATTACTAGAAAAACATTTCAGAAGTACACATTCTATTAACAAACCATCAATTCAGATATATTACATTCTCTTCTGGCTGCTGGTCCACAAAGGAAGAGGTTAAATACAAGGTTGGGTGGGGGTATCTCTGGCACCAGTTTGGTGGTAATAATTTAAAAAAAAAATAAAAAGGAATGCATTAGAACAACGCAAGTCAAATGTAACAATTCTCAGAGAGCCAAAAGAATAGCTTTTAGATGGCAACATAATACTTCTCTGAGATTAGTTTGTGAAAAGACTTTATTAAATACACTTTTTGAGACTAAAATGAGGCTTGATATATAATTTTCCTTTAAAAAAATTAATGTCATAATTTGACAACAACTTAATTGGCACATTATATCCTACCATGTTTCCAAAAGTGGTATCATGGATGCCTTACAGGTATGCTTTCACATTCATTATTTCAATTATGAAATACTACCTACATGGTTCATCTTCCCAAGGTGTTCAGAGCACTTTAACAATAAAAGTAACATTTACTGAACACTTATTATTTGCCACGTGGCATGCTAAATATTTGACTTTCTCATTTAATCTCGCCGAAAAACTCCATTTAGGAGGTATTGTCCCCTTTTAAACACAAGAAAAGTAAGAGTACTAAGCAGAAGAACGCAGATTCAAATTCAGTAGTAAACACTGTGATACTGCCTTGTTTAAGAATCATTAACTAGTCTTTAATATAGACTATGCCATCTGAAACTGGCTATTATTTTATCAGAGTATAAAAATTCATAAATGCAGATATGTTTTCTTATTTAACTTTGATTAAAATATTAAGTTTATCCTATATAACTGGGAACACTATGAAAAGCAGAAAACACTATGCTAAGGACAGGCACTCTACAAGTGCCCAATCATGAACTACATGCACTTTTATGTATCATGGAGTCCTGAACATTCAGCTCAATGACAAGCAGAATAAACAGTAAATATTAGCTGAATGAATGAAGATAGCAAGAGTATTTTTATGTACCCCTTTATGGTCCTAGAAACTAATATGCTAATTTATCTGTAATTTTACAAAATAATGTGGTGACACCTGGGTGGCTCAGTCAGTTGAGTGTCTGACTCTTAATTTTGGCTTAGGTCACGATCCCAGGGTCGTGGGATTGATCCCCACATGGGGCTCTGCACTCAGTGTGGAGTCCGCTTCAGATTCTTCACGCTCCTCCCTGTGCTCACACTCTCTACCTTTAATAAATAAAATCTTTTAAAAAAATAACGTGGGTCACCTGGGTGGCTCTGTGGGTTAAAGCCTCTGCCTTCGGCTCAGGTCATGATCCCAGAGGCAGGGGAGGGAGCCCCACATAAAGTTCTCTGCTCAGCAGGGAGACTGCTTCCCCCCCTCACTCTCTCTGCCTGCCTCTCTGCCTACTTGTGATCTCTGTCTGTCAAATAAATAAATCTTTAAAAAAAAATGTAAACTATAAAATAAAGTCTGCACAGCAAGCATTTACTCAGTATGCTGTTGCTATAATAGCCACTCCATTATTTATTTATGTATTTATTTTTAAGGATTTTAATTATTACAGCAAGAGAAGGAACACAAGGAGAGGGAGTGGGAGAGAGAGAAGCAGGCTCTCTGCCAAGCAGGCAGGGAGCCTGATGCTGGGCTCGATCCCAGGACCCCGGGACCATGACCTGAGCCAGAGGCAGGCGCCTAATGACTGAGCCACCCAGGCGCCCCCACTCCATTATTTAAAACCTTGATTCTGTTATGCCTGGACCACACACAACTCTAATACACCTTAAATAAAAACATTCGATCTTAAAACATTCACAGTTGAAGATTCTTTCGCCATTTTTAAAAAAAAATTTTGAGGGGTGCCTGAGTTGAACAGTCAGTTGAGTGCTAATCCTTGGTCATGATCCAGGTCATGATCTCAGGATCAGGGATCAAACCCTGCCTCAGGCTCCATGTGGAGTCTACCTGACATCATCTCTCCTTCTCCTTCTGTCCTTCTCACTCATGCTTTCAGTCTCTCTAAAGTAAATAAATAAATTTTGAAAGAAATTAAAATTTAGGGGCGCCTGGGTGGCTCAGCGCCTTAAAGCCTCTGCCTTCGGCTCAGGTCATGATCTCAGGGTCCTGCAATCGACCCCGCATCAGGCTCTCTGCTCAGCGGGGAGCCTGCTTCCTCCTCTCTCTCTGCCTACTTGTGATCTCTGACAAATAAATAAAATAAATAATCTTTTTTAAAAAATTTTTGTTGTTGTTGAATACGGCTGACAAACAATGCTACATTAGTTTCAGGTGTACAACATAATTCACTGAACTTCTCTAAGATTATGCTATGCTCACCACAAGTGTAGCTGCTATCTGCCACCATAAAACACTATTATATCATTAACTATATTCCCTATGCTGTGCCTTCTATTCCTTTTTTACCATTTAAATTTCACAGACTGCTTTTTTTTAATATCAGTGGTATACCTACCAAAACTAACCCTCTCCCAACTAGTAGAACTGAAAACCTTTCTTTTCCCTTAGAATTTCTCCTAATTCAAACCACCACATGGAAATAATCACTTCCAGATGACAAAATTTATATATAATACAAGTATGAAAAGAAAATATCATTTATGAGATTTCATGCCCACTTCCTGGAGGAAATATCAAGCTGGTAAACCTGGACTGTTTGTTTCCTAGGTTACTACCTCTCTCAACATTTCCTTTTAGCTCCAGCAGAGAGATACTCACTGAAGGCTCTGAAATTTTATGGTTAAACACTAAGGAATCATCAGTTTGTTACTAATTCAAATTCCTCTGCAGAAATTTAGCTTAAGGACAAAAAAATAGGCAAGAAAAAGAGGTGACAGTTGATATCCCAGACAGCTCTATTCAAGTTTATGAATGATTTACACTTAAGGGTGGCAGGACTTAATGCAAATGAACGAAGAGGAAACTGTCAGCTGCATTGTGGTTCAACCAATAGAAGCACAGCTCCATCTTGGATGTGCACTGGACTGCATTACAAACAGACGATACCATCGCTTCAACAGCAGCCTTCAGACAAGAGGTAGGTTTAAACGATCTCTTTCATTTAGTAATACATGTCCTTATGATGAAATATAAAAATATTTTACTATAAAAACTAAGCAGAAAGCTTTGTTCCTACAAAAGGCCAAAAAAAGCAATGTATTCATTTCACTGCTTGGTAGGATTTTATTATGAAAATGTTAAGACTGCCTTGTGCTATTTGATAAGCACCCTTACCATCTGTGCCTTATGGAAAATTCATGAGATTTTCTATGAACCTGATCTATATCCAGACCTTAGAGTAAACCATAAACATTTAATGTTAAGTGGTTACTTGCAAATTTATTTTTTCTGAGTTATTTCATTTCAGCAGTTTGGTCTGCCTTAACAAAGGATTTTTCTTAAAGAAAAATCTAGACTCAAAGCGAATCCTGGTCTAAAGCTTTCTGATTGTATGTGCAAATTGTATTGGTTGGTAAAAAGCGGTTACTTACGGGAAAGTTTGTTATATATTAACAAATAGGAGAAAATAGTTTAAAACTGTTCATTTGACTTTGAGTGTAGATGCAGTGAATGCCAAGAAATTGTAAGGATTGTGATTTTTACGTAAAAATAATAAGACTATAAAGGTATCATTAAATAGGCTGCATTATACTACAGCCAAAGAGATCATTTGTAGAGCTTCAGACTTTTCCTAATATTTTAACTAAAATAGTTCTTTATGGTTAAATTTTAAAATCTATATTACGGTAATACACAAGTCATTCTATTATTAAATAATAACCTTCTTAAACAGCCTTTCACTTTTTATATGCCACAAAAGTATTCATAACCATATTTCAATATAATGTTGAAATTATTCTTCAACTGATTCCTCAAAAGAAACAGAAAGCAATTCTGACAAACTACATATAAAAATAAAAATATGTTTTAAGAACTGGTTAAGGGAGGAAGGTATGGTACCTTTCAAGGGTAGGTAATAAGATTACTTTGATGGCCTAGAGCATCTGTTCATGTCTACTAAGAATTGGTATCAACTACTGACCAAATTTCTAATTTTATAATAGTCGAGCATGAAAAAAAATATTTAGCAGATGCCGGAGTTCCAGGATATTACCCACACATACCAACCTAAAGATCCAACTTCTGCCTTTTCTTTGCTAATAAATCTATTTAAATTTTAAAAGACGATTTTCATAATTTTTATTCCTTCTATTTCTTATTCAGCATTCAGTCAGCATGAGTAAACCATTCCTTACAAAACCTAAAGGTTGCTGTAAGAAGAAATTAAATTTCTCCAGGTTCAGAACAATGAGGTTAATTACCTAGAAAATATTCCTGCTTGCTGTACAAAGTATATGGGAGCCAAAATAAGTCTCATAAATAAACACATCTTGTCAAATAAAACAGTTAACTTGTAACTGAAATTTCAGGTAAACTGTAAAAAGAAACAGCCCTAGCACCCCTCCCCCCATTATTACCACTATAACCAGCCCACATTTGCTGGTGATGTATTTATAGTTAGCAGAGATGTAGGGTTATTGCTCTTTCACCAAACTGACTAGACTCATGGCCTATCTCAGAGAGCTCCAGGGCTGGGTGAGCTGTTCTATATTTAAAGGCCAATATGATTAATTGATCATATTTCAAAGTTATATGTTTAAAGACACTAGAGAATTCAACTCAAGGGCTTTTACCATAATTAGAGCAAAAGCATAATCTTGTTCTGATCCGACAATTCAAGATTTCAGAACAGTTTGAAGTCCTATCCCCATAAATACTTCACTAGGATCTTCTGAAAATAGGAGGAAAAATAGGTGAAGAGAATATATAAAAACAAACAAAAATATGGTATTTACTTTAACTCTCCCCATTTCTGTAATGAAATTTTAAAGGGGTGGGGATCCAAAAAAAGTACACAAATGATTTTTTTTTTTACCATTTAGTCTTATTTTTCATAAAGCATGTTTATAGCAGGTACTTGATATAAATGTGTATTTTAATGCCAAAAACAGTCTTAGAATATGAGAAAATCCTAATAATACCATCCTTCTGCATGTCTAATTATGTCTATTCCATTAAAGTTTTAGATTTTACTCTAAATTTAGCACAAAAAATTGCTAGAGCTCTACTGTACTTAAAAAGAATGAACCACATTAAATTTAAGGTACAAAATGACTCTGTATTCCACGGTTTACTTTTTTCAGATATGCCCAGAAGCTAACTAAAGATTGAATGTTTTGAGTTGCTCATTAGTTATCAATACACTCATATAAGAGGCAAACTGTCATCATTTACAACATTAACTGTCATCATTTACAACACGTGTATACTCTTCCTTAAACTGCTTAGACACTTCTAATCAAAATGAGTGTTTACTGATTCTACTTTTTTTTTTTAGAAGTAATCCAAAAAACTCAGTAAGTGTATCAATTAGATAGAAAACACAGATATATAACACAATGTAATGCAATAGATACATAAAACCAAAGGCAAGAAATACTTTTAAAGTATATTAGGGTTTTAGGTAAGTACTATATTCAAATGGTTCAAAAACTGAAATATTACAAGATGTACCTTGTAAAATCTCACACAGATCCCTGTGTCCCAGCTCTACTCTCCAACCAACCACACAGGCAATCGTTGTTATTAATTTCTTACATAACTCCTTCCAAAACTTTTGTGCAGAATCAAGCAAATAAAAATGCATATTATTTCCCCCTCTCCTATACATACTGTTCTGCATCTTGGTCTTTTTGACTTAACAGATCCTAGAAATCTTTCAGTATCACCACAGTTACCTCATTCACACACAATTATCAATTGTATGGATATACTAATTTTAACCAGAAGAACAGATCATGATCAAGTTAACTTCAAATACCTGAATTTGGTTTGTGTCTGTCTGCCTGCCCCACCTTCTCCCTTCCTTTTCCTCCCTCCACTTTGGTGGGGGGAGGCGCATGAGAGGGCTTGAAAAAATTTTAAACAGTTCACTTGTACCTCAAAAATAAACAGAACATTGGGACAGCTAGGTGGCTCAGTGGGTTGAATACTGACTCCTGATTTCAGCTCAGGGTCATGGGATCGAGCCCCAAGTTGGCTCCATGGTTGGTGGGGAGTCTGCTTGGGATTCTTTCTCCCTCTGTACCTCCCATATCTGACACTTGCACGCATGCACATAGGTGCATGCACTCTCACTCTCTCTCTCACAAATAAATCTCCTTTGAGAAATAGAATATAATGTCAAAAAATGTAAGTGGTTCACTTGTACCTCAAAAAATAAAATAGAATATAAAGTCCCTTAAACCAACTTTCCAGTAATTCTAAAATTTCATTTTTTAAAAAGATTTTATTTATTTATTTGACAGAGATCACAAGTAGGCAGAGGCAGGCACAGAGAGAGGGAGAAGCAGGCTCCCCGCTGAGCAGAGAGCCCAATGCGGTGCTCAATCGCAGGACCCTGAGATCATGACCTGAGCTGAAGGCAGAGGCTTACTTAAGCCCACTGAGCCACCCAGGCGCTCCTAAAATTTCATTTTGAAATAGAAAGTTTTATTAGTCTTTACAACTTCTCCTCAGTTTTAAAGTCAATACAAAAAAGAAATCCCTACTCATAAAGAGTTAAAATACAAAGTAATAACTTTAGTATAATTTCAACCAGATATGAGTTACAGATTTATACAGCCAATTTCTAGAGAAACAAAAGTTTGATATGTCAGGGAGACAGGATTATTAGTGAAGCTTTTCATTTTTATTTAAAATTATTAGAATGTAAAAAAGGAGAATGACTATAAAATTTCTGAAATCAATAATGAAATGACATTTTAAGTTAACATTAATTAATAAGGTACATTAAACTGGGGTGCCTGGGTAGCTCAGTGGGTTAAAGCCTCTGCCTTCAGTTCAGGTCATGATCTCAGGGTCCTGCGATTAAGCACCGCATTGGGCTCTCTGCTCAGCGGGGAGCCTGCTTCCCCTTCTCTCTCTCTGCCTGCCTCTCTGCCCACTTGTGATCTCTGTCAAATAAATAAATAAAATCTTTAAGAAAAAAAAAGGTATATTAAACTAATTTTTTTAAGATTTACTTGGGAGACAGAGAGAGAGAGAATGAATCCCAAGCAGCCTCCCCACTGAGCGCAGAGCCCCACCCGGGGCTCATTCTCACAAATGGGTATCATGACCTGAGCCTCAGCTGAACCCAAGAGTCAGATATTCAACCCACTGAGCCACCCAGGTGCCCCTACATTAAACTAATTTCAGGGACATAATGTGGAAAGAAATTCCCAGATTTTAAAAAGTAATCAACCTGGGGCACCTGGCTGGCTCAGTCAGGCACGTGGCATGTGACTCTTGATCTCAGGCTTATGACTTCAAGCCTCATATTGGGTGTAGAGGTTACTTAATAAAACGAAACTACAAAGGAGTCAACCTGAAAGGCCTGAACAGACAGAAAGTCTAAGGAATATTTGCATCAATGCTGAAGAGGTCCTAGGTTAGCCCAGGTAAAATTATCAGATAGACCCTCCAGTGATTCTTCCCCTGCTCTTTATCTACCCATACAATAAATGGCACTGTTCTCTATTTCCTCAAGATCCTATTCTTCCTCTCCTCCGCTATATGTTGTTTTTTCAAAAGGACCTGAAACGTATTCAGACTTAAGTAAAAAATAACTAGCAATGTGTGCTACCCCTCCCAGGAATGTCACATTGTAGTCATACTAAAAATTTTAAAGGAGTTCCAAAGCTAAATATTTTTTAGGCATTTGTGTGCGTACACACCCATTACTACGCTATTATGAAGACTATGTCAAAAAGGACTAACATTCTCTCCATTTGAGTCCATTTCTATGGGTTACTTGACTACTTATGTGCATGGTGATTAGAATCAGAAGCAGCAACACTGCAGAAGTTGGCGGGAGTGGCCTCTCAGGATATCCACATTAGACTCCAAGGTGCACCATCTACAGCGTGTTCTATGTGAATGGCACTCTACAGTACAGTATGAATGGTGTTCTCTGGAGGTGTGCAACATAGCAGCCCCATTTTCTGTAAGAATGCACTAAGTAAAAGAAAAACTTAAGGGATAAAAGAGGGTAACTCTAAAAGGCAGGGTCCCCAGACAGTTTGAAAATACTGTAATATACTGGGAAGTTCCTCATACACCAGCATTCCAGACAATGTATTTCTGTACGTTCCCAAACTAATAAAAGCAACTGATTCAATTACTGTCCATTAGTCTGTTGTCCCTTGTTTCAAGATGAAGGATCACCACAAACCATGAAACTGAAGGATTCTTAAATCCAAAAAGAACAAATAAATTTAAGCCTTTACTTCTGGCCTCAGATCATCGATTTAACCTTCAAAATACACAAAAGAAGAAACCAAGTCCATCCAGAGAGGTGAAGTTATTGCCAAGCAAATGTGATTTAACATAAAAACAATAACCTTTGGGGTGCCTAGGTGGCTCAGTCAGTAGAGCATGTGACCCTGATCTCGGGATTGTGAGCTCAAGCCCCATGCTGGGCAGAGTTTACTTAAAAATAGTTAAAAACAAACAAAAACCTTAGAAAATATTAACTTATCAAAGTCAAAGTTTTAAAATTACATTTATAAAGAAAACAAATTAATGATGGCTTTGGGTTTTTTAAAGTCATGCAGTTGGGTTTAAGTCACTTTTTCATCTTTTTTTGATGTTGAAAATGATAATGTGGTTATGTTTAAAAACAGAAAAAAAATAGTCTACAGGTGGAAGCAAATGGGTATTGATGAAGTGATAATTGAAGCTACATTATGAGCATAGAGGGGTTCATCATACTTTTCTTTTTTTAAAGATTTATTTATTTACAGGGCACCTGGGTGGCTCAATAGATTAGACGTCTGCCTTTGGCTCAGGTCATGGTCCCAGGATCCTGGGATAGAGCCCCGCATTGGGCTTCCTGCTCTGAGGGAAACCTGCTTCTCCTTCTCCCACTCTCCCTGCTGTGTTCCCTCTCTCTTGCTGTCCCTTTCCGTCAATTAAATATTTTTTTTAAAGAAAGAAACGTACTCACACACACAAGTATCTCCAGCACTTAGAAAACTATTTGGTACACAGTAGGTAATCAATAAACATCTGTTTACAAGAATGAATGAAAATCTACTTACAACTATGTAGTAAAGAAAAATCATGCAAACTAAGTCATTTCTTTAATAAAATAAAGCAAACTGACAACAGTCACTGAATTAACAAAGTGGAATTTTTTCCTCTTATTTCCAAAATTTTCTTAGTATAAAAGCATTTTATAATTTCTTAAAATAATTTTAAAGGACACTTCTGAAGGATCAAGGTAATAAGATCTTCGATCCTTCTGGTGCCATTTAAGGTCTAACAAGTATCAGGTCAACAAGAGCAAAACTAATGCAAGATACTAAAACTTTGGGATGCCTGGGTGGCTCAGTTGGTTAAGTGTCTGCCTTCGGCTCAGGTCATGATCCCAGGGTCGTAGGATCAAGCCCAATGCTCTGTGGGGAGTCTGCTTCTCCCTCTGCCTGCTCTGCCTGTTCTGCTTGCAGCTCTTCATGCTTCTAATTTCTCTCTGACAAATAAATAAATAAAATTTTTTTAAAAAGAATACTAAAACTTTAATTCACTGGTTAATTTTGTGAAATGGAATAATTTATTAATCAATACAACTGGGATACTGTCTGTTTAAAATACTCATGTCCATTAAAAAAAAAAATTCATGTCCATAACTGGCTATAAGAAACGCTTAACACTATCAAATACACAACAAAAAGAAATCCTAAGATTAAGGTTTCTTCTTAGGCAACTTGAACCTAAAATTTTATTATCTTTATTCTGAAAATTGCCATTCTTTAGCTTTTCTTTAATATTTTTCACTCACCCACTATTTCCTGATTCAGGTCACCTGTCCTTGAAGTTTAAAAGACTGGAAATAGGAGAGAGAGATACACTGAGCCAACAAGCTGAGAAGGAGCCACACAGGTAATGAGAAAAGCTCTTCAGGAGGCAGTTTGAAGACCACCACGTTAAAATGCTACAATTTTTTGTAGTTAACAGATCACTGACCACTGATTTAGTAAAATTTTAAGCCAATTCAGCTTTTTTCCACTTCTATTAGCAATTAACCTCTATATAGAAATCTTAAGCATATTTATCCAGCAAATGATACATGTAAATATACAGTACAGTTTATAGAGTATATGGCCATAAAATACAGAAAAAATTCAAAAATATCATTTGGGCATTTAATTCTGGCAGAAAAATAAGATGAGTCATGTTACCTACAAAAATTTACTATCAAATATTAGTACTAAGACTTGAACTGACAAATCTTTAGAATTTGGTTACATATATTCATTTTTTACCTTTTCACAGATTCAAAAGAGCAATACAAGAAGTAGAATCCCTAAGAATGGCCTCCCTGAGCTCCAGCCTCTGGAATGAAACCACGACGTCTGTTTATCAGTACCTTGGTTTTCAAGTTCAAAAAATTTACCCTTTTCATGATAACTGGAACACTGCCTGCTTTGTCATTCTGCTTTTATTTATATTTACAGTGGTATCTTTAGTGGTGTTGGCGTTCCTTTATGAAGTGCTTGACTGTTGCTGCTGTGTAAAAAACAAAACTGTGAAAGACTTGAAAAGTGAACCTAACCCTCTTAGAAGTATGATGGACAACATCAGAAAACGTGAAATTGAAGTGGTCTAGCACTCTACTAAGATGAACAAAATCTCTGAAAACAGCCTTCAACTACTGAGAAAAAAGAAAAATTTTCTGAGGCCAACTGTTATTATGAAAATTGACTCTGAATGATTAAAAGATTTCTAAGAGAAGGGAAAAACAAGTCAAATATGCACTTTGTGTGTGTGTATCCCTTTCATTAAATGTACAGTAAAACTTCACAAATGTAAGTTACCAAGCTATTTAAAATGATAATTCAAAAACTGGGTAAAAGATTCCCAGATTTTAATATTAAGCAACAAAAGGTAAGCCAGAAAACATCAGCAAGATCAAATAACCCTGATCTAAACAAACCATGTGGACTAAAAAATAAACTTCCCTCCATGTGTTTGGGTAATAAAAATGCTATTTAAAATGTTTACCTAAGTCCAAAGTGAATAATTCCACTTATACATAAAATACCTACTTATTAAAAAGAAGTATATTCTTGGTTACTGAGGACAACTTATACATTTTTTAAAGACTTAAGTTTTATTTAGGGATTAGTGTGGGAAAAAGTCTCAAAATAGAAAGATCACAAGTGTACTTGCATAAAATTTTCATAAAACTGCCTTACTGTTTAATAAGAAACACGTGGTTTAAGAACAACCAGGCTATTTTCAAACTAAAACTTACTAGCATACCCTCTAAGTTGTATTTCCTGAGTTTATTCTTTCATTTTGCTGCTATATCCATATTCCCAAGGGCTAAGATACCCAATGCTGAAAAGACTATCCCCCCCTCAAAGAAGGCGGAAAAACAGGACCATGTAACACCTATTAAGAAACACTGTAGTTTTATTTCTTAGAATTACAAGAGCTATACATATATTGTATTTCATTGCCCAAACACTATTTTGCCACGACCCATGAGCAAACCTAAGCACTCTTAACCACCACAACCGCACTTAGCCAGAAATACCATTCCTGGAAATTCACCCTGACAAATTCGTTCAAAAGGAAAAAGCTCAAGATACAAAGAGATTTCTAAAAGCATTACTCAAAATAACAACAAAAAATGGAAATAAAACCTTTAAATATGATAAATCAACTTAACTTATTAAGAAGCTACTGAAAATAAAGGCCCAATTAAGGAAAGAGAAAATATTTGATACAGGAAATGAAAAATACACATCTGGGGGCGCATGAGTGGCTTAGTCAGTTGGGCGTCTGATTCTTCAGTTTCCGCTCAGGTCATGATCTCATGGGTCTGGGATGGAGCCCCACGTGGGGCTCGGCAGAGAGTCTCCTTGAAAGATTCCCTCTGCTCCTCCCCCAGCTCTCTCTCTCTCTCTCTGATAAATCTTAAAAAGAAAAATACTTATCTGTCATTTTCAACTTAGAGAACCCTGTAAGTTTGGAATCACTTTTCCACAAAATGTTCTATCATTAGAAATAAACACAAATAATGTAACCAACTTTCAAAGGACTTGCGAAAACAGGTATACAAAGTACTCTGGTAACCAGGAGATATTCTGAGCACCGTTAAAACCACATTTTCATAAACCACAAACTCTGGAGTCCTTGCCATAAATGGGAAGCATACAGATCTTTAATTGCTAAATTTCTTGATAATGGACACTACTAACTTTTCCTACCTTATGCTGTAATGTATTTAACCATTCCACAAACATATATTGAGTGCCTCTATGTGTGACACATTGGGTTAGGATGGCAAACAAGTAATCATGCAATTACTATGACACACGATAGCTTTGTCAGAAATAATGAGTGCTTTGGGAATCAAAGGCTAAGCACTGAATTCAAATAGGAAAGTAGAAATAATATGACTTTGAAGCTGCAACCTAAAAGAGGAACAGGAGTTAACCAAAGGAAAGAAAGAGCTAAGAAAGAATATTCCAGGAAGAGGACATAATGTGGGCAAAAGTCAAGAGGCAAAAGGCAAAAGGGAGTGAAGCATGTTAAAGGAGCTACAGGACAGTATCACTAGGACAGAGTATAAGAAAAACAGTGAGCTATGTATGGGTATAAAAGGTAATGGAGACCAGTTCAGGTAGGGCATGTAGACAGCAGGAAAAGATGGGCTTCATCTGAAAAGCAATGATGATCAGCCTAAAGACAGTGATATCATCAGACTGATGGTTAGAAAAATCACTCACTGCTGTACAGAAAGAATAGTCTACAGAAGTTAAGCCAGGAAACCCTGTAAGCACCTAGTCAAACAATCCACTGGTAGTGCCTGAGTCTAGGATGGTACAGCAGTCTTCAGTGTTTACACCCAGTATTTCCTGCTCTCCCTTCTTAGAGCACTTGGGACCCCGTGTGTCTGGGTACAGCCCTGTGACTAGCTCTAGACAATGAGTTGTGAAAGAAAGTAAGGTCTTACCGCCAGGAAAGAGAATTTTAACTGCCAGGTAAGATATTCCAGAGTTCTTTCTCCCTCTGGCACTGAGACCAAAAACATCTGAAACATCAGCTACTCTATCAGCCTGGGTCTTTTGAGTGACTAAAGAGCCAAGAGCCTTGCCAATACATGATAAACATGTGGTATGAAATGAAAGAGAAACAACAAATCTTTGTTGTTTTTAAGACACAGTGAGATTTCGTACTGTTTTAAAAAAAAGAAAGGCGGCCCAAATTAGTGTCACTTTGACCAAACTCCAAAACTGGGTTTTATACATAGTTTAACCGCAGTTTCAAACTCCCTCAGAAATGTAGTCTTATCTGGTCATTCAGGAATTTTTCAATCAATGCCAATGAGTATAGCACAAAGACCCTTCTCCATCCCCCAAAGAAAGATGAGGTCATCTCATAAAACCCCTGGCTTTTCTCCCTAGAAAAGGCCTGGCCTAGAACAGTCCTTTTCTTTTGCTTATAACTTTCCTGTCTCTGCCCTCCTTCTATAAAAACCTTCCATTTTGCACCTAGGTGGCTCAGTCCTTAACCGGCTGCCTTCGGCTAAGGTCATGATCCCAGGGTCCTGGGATGAAGCCCTGCATCAGGCTCCAGGCTTGGCGGAAAGCCTGCTTCTCCCTCCGCCCACTCCCCCTGCTTATATTCCCTCTCTCACTGTCTGTCAAATAAATAAACAAAATTTTTAAAACAAAGGAAAAAAAACCTTCCATTTTGCACTATTCCTTGGATTGCCTATTTGCTAAATGGGATGCTGCTGATTCATAAATCATTTCATAAAGCCAATTAGATCTTTAATTATTTGGTTGAATTTTGTTATTTAGGAGGAGCAAAGATTGTGCGTGTGTGTGCATGTGCCAAATGGCAGTTTTATTAAAGCTTGAGAACAGGACCCCTGGGCAGAATGAGCTGCTGCCAGGAGCAAAGATATTCTTAAACAGATCAAAGAGACTAGATCTAAGACTGGGTCTGTGCTAATGTTTAAACAGTGTACTACAAATGTACTATGAATTAATTCAATGTACATTTCATTGGAATGAAGACAAAATGAACTTAATGTATGTGCTAGTAAGACTGATAGCCCTACCTAATAAAAAAGATTACTTCTACTTTAACATCAATTAGTAAAAGAGCTTGCAAAACAACTAACAAAATGACATCCATGAAGATTACTATTGCTGCATTTTTAGGTAGGTAAATAATTTCTTGTGAATTACACTGGACTGGCTTGTTGTTTAAAAGGTAATGATCTTAAGACTAAACTAAACCCAAAATAAGTAGAAGAAAGAAAATAATGGTGAAGTAGAAAAAATAAAAAATAGAAAAACACAAGAGAAAAATAAATGAAACCAAAGTTGATCTTTTGAAAAGATCAACAAAATAAAACACAAATTCCTAAAATCAGAAATAAAAGAGGGAAGGTTATCACTACTGACCTTACAGAAATCAAAGGATTCCAAGGAAATACTTTGAAAAACTTTAGACAGTGTAGATAATGGAATGGAAAAACTCCTAAAAAGATACAAAGCACCAAAATTAACTTAAGCAGATAACAAATAATATGAATATATCTGTAAGAATTTCTACAAGAGCTTCCCACAGAGGAAAGCTGGGTATAGCCCTGTGACTAGCTCTACAGCCCAAATGGCTTCACTAGTGAACTCTACCAAATATTTAAAGAGAAAAATGTATCAAACCTTCACAAACTCTTCCAGAAAAGAGTGGAAAAAAGAACAATTCACCAATCATTTTATGAGGCCAGAAACACCCTGACAGGCATCACAAAAAAACTACAAACCCTACCCTCATGAATACAAACACAAAACTCCTGTACAAAATACCAGCAATCTGAAATTCCACAACAAATAAAAAGGATTATACATCATGACTAAGTAGGATTTATTCTAAGAATGCCAGACTGGTTTAACATCTGAAAAATCAATTAATGTATTATTAATAAAGAACAAGAACATGATCTTCTCAAAAGATGAAGAAAAAGCATTTGACAACCTCCAATACCCATTTATAATTAAAACCTCTCAACAATTGGGGGTGCCTGGGTGGCTCAGATGGTTAGGCATCTGCCTTCAGCTCAGGTCATGATCTCCAGGTCAGCAGGGAGTCTGCTTCTCCCTCTCCCCCTGCTTGTGCTCTCTCTCAAATAAATAAATCTTTAAAAAATAAACAAAAAACAAAACTCTCAATAAACTAGTTTGCCCTGATAACGGGCATCTACAAAATCCATGCATCTAAGATCATGCATTAAGGTGGAAGACTGACTGCCTTTCCCTTAAGATCAGGAACAAGGCAAAGATGTTCACTCTCACCACCTGTATTCAACATTCTATTAGCCAGTCCAGGGCAGAAAGGAGGGAAGGAAGGAAAGAAGGGCATTCACACTGGAAAGGACAAAGTAAATCCATCCTTATTCACATATGACATAATCTTGTATGTAAAAAAATCCTATGGAATTCATACACACACACACACACACAAATAACCTAGAAAGAATGAACAAGTTCAGCAAGGTTGCAGAATACAAGATCAATGTACAAAAAACTACTGTATTTCTGAGGCACCTGGGTCACTCAGCTGGTTAAGCATCTGCCTTCAGCTCAGGTCATGATCCCAGGATCCTGCTCAACAGGGAGTCTGCTTCTCCTTTTGCCCTCCCCCTCCCACCCCATATCTTCCGCTCCCTTGTTCACTCTCTCAAATAAAATCTTTTTTAAAAATTACTTTTAAAAAAATCTACTGTAGGGGTGCCTGGGTGGCTCGGTCAGTTAAGTGTCTGCCTTTGGCTCAGATCATGATCCCAGGACTGAACCCTGCATTGGGCTCCCTGCTCAGTGGGGAGTCTGCTTCTCCCTCCTCCTCTGTCCCCTCCCCTTCCAACTTGTGCTCTCTCTCACTCGCTCTAACTCAAATAAAGAAAAAAAAAAATCTATTGTATTTTTATATACTAGCAATGAACAATTCAAAAATCAAATTAAGAAAACAATTTCATTCACAATATCAAAAATAATAAAATATTTAGGAATAAATATAATAAAATAAGTGTAAGACTTACACATTAAAAACAACAAAACATTACCCCCAAAAATTAAAAATCTAAAAAAAGAGTAGAAGTAAATTTTCATGACCCTGGCTTAGGCAAAGATTTATTAGATATGACACACTTATAACACAAGTGACATTCGATCAAGAAATTGTATCCAGGGACACCTGGGTAGCTCAGTCCCTTAAGTGTCTGACTTCGGCTCCGGTCTTCATCTTGAGTCCTGGGATCAAGCCCCATGTGGGGCTCTGCGCTCAGCGGGGAGTCTGCCTCTATCTCTGCCCCTCCCCCTGTTCATGCTCTCTAAAAAATAAATAAAATCTTAAAAAAGAAATTGTATCAAGATTATATATAGAACTCTTATAAACCAATAGGAAGAAAACAATGAAACCTTTTTTAAGTGGGCAAAAAAAATATGAATAAACATTTGACCAAAGAAGACCCAGGAATGGCTAATAAGCAAATTAAATGATGCTCAACATCATTAACCATTACAGAACTTCATGTTAAAACCACAATGACAGGCGCCTGCATGGCTCAATCAGTTAAACATCTCCCTGTCTTTGGCTCAGATCATGATCTCAGGATCCTGGAATCAAGCTCCACCTCAGGCTCCCTGCTCTGCCCAAACCTCCCCCCCACCCCACCGGTGTGTACTCTCTCAAACAGAATATTAAAACACACAATGATACTACTTTCTAACCACTAGAATAGCTATAATCAAAATGACAAGAAATAACAAGTCTTAATAAGAATGAAAAAAAATGGGGCGCCTGGGTGGCTCAGTGGGTTAAAGCCTCTGCCTTTGGCTCAGATCATGATCTCAGGGTCCTGGGATCGAGCCCCGCATCGGGCTCTCTGCTTCCTCCTCTCTGCCTGCTTCTCTGCCTACTTGTGATCTCTGTCTGTCAAATAAATAAAATCTTAAAAAAAAAAAAATAAATAAAAAAAACTAGAACCCTTATGTACTGATGGTGAGAATGTAAAGCTGTATGGCCATTTTGGTAGCTTCTTAAAAAGTTAAAAATAAATTTACCACACGACTCAGAAGTTCCACTCTTATGTTCTCTATCCAAGAGAAAAGAAAGTAAGTGCACACAAAAGCCTGTATATTAATGTTCATAGCAGTACTATTCATAAATCAAAAACTAGTAATAATCCAAATGTCTATTAACTGATGAATGGATAAACCAATTTTAGTATACCCATACATGGATTACTCTTCAGCAATAAAGCAAAATAAAGTACTAACACAGATGAATCCTGAACAAAATACCAGCTAACTGAATCCCATAACAAATAAAAAGAATCATACACCACAACCAAATATGATCTATTCCAAGAAAGCAAGGGTTGGTTTAACATCTGAAAAATCAGCTAATGTAATACACCATGTTAATAGCATAAATAACAAAAAGATCACCTCAATAAATGCTAAGTAAAAGAAGCCACATACTAAAGACTACACATTATACAATTCCATTTATATGAAATGTCCAGAAAAAGCAAACATATAGAGACAGAAAGTAGACTACTGGTTATCTGGGGCTGGGGTGGGAACAAGAAGTGATCGTAAATGAGCACAAAGCATCTTTCAGGGATGATGGAAATGTTCTACGACTCAATTATATTAATAGGCGCACAATTCAGCAAATTTACTAAAAATCTTTGAACTGTACACATAAAACAAGTGAAATATATGGTACATAAAATAAACTTCAACGAAGTTATTTTCTGAAAAGAGAATAATCTAAATTCTAACTATAACACAAGACTATTAACATCTTAAGAACAATATATTCTCTTATCATTACATTCCCTTATACTTAACAAAGTATCTACCAATAAATACAAATGTTGAACTGAAAAATGAACTTGCCATGACTAAACAGTTTCCTAAAAAAATAAAAACTGGACAGTCCTAAAGTCAATTTTACTAACCAGAATTCTGTTTAGAGCCCGATGATCCTCCATGTTCTAGCTTTGCTTTCTTCTTCTTTGATGAGGATGATGATGATTCAGAAGACACTGAACGTTTTTCTACTACAGGAGTGGAAAGAGCTCGTTTTTTGAACAGCTCCCGTTCTCTCAACAAGCTTGGATCCATAATTCTGCAAAGATATAAGTATTTTTAATACAGATTCTAATCACTCAAACCTATACGCCAAATCCATAGGTCCCAAGAATTACTTCCAAACAAAATTACCTTTACTATTAGCTCTCTATTAGAACTTGTATTCATTCACTTAAAAATCTTTACTTAGTACCTATTGTGTGCCAGGTACTGTGCTAGCCACTAGTAAAGAGAAACAGAATTATTCTCTAAAGCTCTAGAACTGCACTGCCCAATATGAGAGCCACTAGTTACATGTGCCTATGGAACACCTGAAATGGGGCCAGAGTTGAGATGTACTTTAAGTGTAAAATATACACCAGATTTACAAGGCATAGTACAAAAAACTTTTAGAATTACTGATGAGATATTTTAGATTGTTTACATGTTGATGTGATAATAATTTGGATACACTAGGTTAAATAAAACATTAAAATTAATTTCCCCCAACAATATGATCATCTTAAAACAGAAAAAGCATGTGAAAAAATAAAACTCTGTCTAGGATAAAAACTCTCAACAAAGTGGTTTTAGAAGGAACATACCTCAACATAATAAACACCAAATATGAAAAACTCAAAGCTAACATCATACTCAATGTTTAAAATGTAAAAGCTTTTCCTCTAAGATCAGAAATAAGACAAAGATATCCACTCTCCCCACTTTTATTCAACACAGTAGTGGAAGTACCAGATGCAGCAATCAGACAAGAAAAATTAAAAAGCACCCAAACTTGTGGGGTGCCTGGGTGGCCCAGCCAGTTAAGTGTCTGCCTTCGGCGCAGGTCATGATCTCAGGGTCATGGGATTAAGCCCCACATGGAGCTCCCCACTTAGCAGGGAGTCTGTTTATACATCTCCCTCTGCCCCCCGCCATGCACACACTCACTCTCAAATAAAATCTTTTTTTAAAAAGGATTATTTGGGACGCCTGGGTGGCTCAGTTGGTTAAGCGGCTGCCTTCGGCTCAGGTCATGATCCCAGCATCCTGGGATCGAGTCCTGCGTCGGGCTCCTTGCTCAGCAGGGAGCCTGCTTCTCCCTCTGCCTCTATCTGCCACTCTGTCTGCCTGTGCTCTCTCTCTCTCTGACAAAAAAATAAAAAAAATCTTTAAAAAAAAATAAATAAAAATAAAAAGGATTATTAAAAAAAATAAGCATCCAAACTTGTAATGAACATGTGAAACTCACTATTTGCAGAAGATATGATACTACCTATAGAAAACCCAAAGATTCCACAAAAAAATAAATAAATGAATGAATCCAGTGAATTGCAGGATACAAAATTCATATAGAGGAATCTGTTCTATTCCCATACACTAAAAACAAAGCAGTAGAAATAGACTTTTAAAAATCTCATTTACAACTGCACCAGAAAGAATAAAATACCCAGGAATAAATTTAGCCAAGGAGGTCAAAGAGTTACCCTCCAAAAATTATAAGACACCGATGAAAGAAATTGAAGATGACACAAACAAATGGAAAGATATTCCATGCTCATGGATTAAAAGAATATCATTAAAATGTCCTTACTTCTCAAAGCAATCTTCATATTCAATGCAATCCCAATCAAAATACAATAGCACTTTTCACAGAACTAGAACACATAATCCTAAAATTAGTACGAAACCACAAAATACCCTGAATAGCCAAAGTAATTCTGAAAAAGCAGCACAAAGCTGGAGGTATCACTATCCCAGAGTTCAAGATATACACAAAGCTATAGTAACCGAACAGTATGGTTCTGGCACAAAAAGAGACACACAGATCAAAAGAACAGAGATCCCAGAAATACACCCACACTGAAGTGTCAATGAATCCACGACAAAGGAGGCAAGAACATACAATGGGGGAAAAGACAGTCCCTTTGGGTGTTTGAAAAACTGGACAGCTACACGCAAAAAAACAAATGAAACTGGACCACCTTCTTATACCACACACATATATAAACTCAAAATGGATCCAAGACCAAGTATGAGACCTGAAACCTTAAATCCCATAATAGATAATAAAGAGTAATCTTTTGGACATTGGCCTTAGAAATATTTTTCTAGATATATCTCCTCAGGCAAGGGAAACAAAACCAAAAATAAACTACTGAGACTTCATCAAAATAAAAAGCTTGTGCATAGCAAAGGAAACCATCAAAACAAAAAGAAAACCTACTGAATGAGAGAAGACAGCTGTAAATGATATAACAGATAAGGAGTTAATATCCAAAATATATAAAGAACTTACTTACATAATTTAACACCAAAAATAACACAACCACTCAGGATAAAAAATGGATAGAGGACCTGAATAGACATTTTTCCAAAGACATAAAAATGGCCAACAGATACAGGAAAAGATGCTTAATTTTACTAATCATCAGGGAAATGCAAATCAAAATCACAGTAAGATATCACCTCACAGTCTGAATGGCTGATATCAAAGACAAGAAATAAGTGTTGACGAGGATAGGAAGAAAAAGCAAACCTCATGCACTGTTGGTGGGAATGCAAACTGGTGCAGCCACTATGAAAACAGTATGGAGGTTCCAAAAAATTAAAAATAGAAATACTATATGATCCAATACTTCCACTAGTGGCATTTACCCAAAGAAAACAAAAACACTACTTTTTTTAAAGATTTTATTTATCCAACAGAGAGAGAGAAAGGGAACACAAGCAGGGGGAGTGGGAGAGGGAGAAGCAGGCTCCCCACTGAGCAGGGAGCCCAATGCAGGGCTCGATCACAGGAGCCTGAGATCATGACCTCAGCCAAAGACAGATATGTAATGACTGAGCCACCCAGGTGCCCCACAAAAACACTAATTCAAAGAGATATGTGCAGCCCTATGTTTACTGCAGCATTATTTACAATAGCCAATATATGGAAGCAACCCAAGTGTCTATCAACAGATAAAGAAAATGTGATATACACACATAACAATGGAATATTAGCCATAAGAAAGAGAGAAAGATCTTGCCATTTGAGACAACACTGGTGAACCTAGAAGGTATTATGCTAAGTGAAACAAGCAGACAAATACTATATATTATTTATATGTATAATCTAAAAAAAAAAACCAAAACGAACAGATTCTTAAATACAGAGAACATACTGGTAGTTGCCAAAGGGGAGGTTGGTGAGGAGATGGGAAAAATTGGTAAAGGGGAGTAAGAGGTATACACTTGTTATAAAATGATTAAGTCATGGAGATGAAAAGTACAGTATTATAGAATATACTCAATAATAATTTTATAATGTTTCATGGTAACAAAGGGGGACTATACTTATGGTGAGCACTGAGTAATGTATGTATTTGTTGAATCAATACGTTGTACACCTAAAACTAATATAACATTTTTTTAAAAGATTTTATTTATTCATTTGACAGAGAGAGATCACGAGTAGACAGAGAGGCAGGCAGAGAGAGAGAGAGGGAAGCAGGCTCCCCACCAAGCAGAGAGCCCGATGTGGGACTCGATCCCAGGACCCCGAGATCATGACCTGTGCCAAAGGCAGCAGCCCAACACACTGAGCCACCCAGGTGCCCCTAATATAACATTCTATGTCAATTATACTTTTTCTCTTTTTAAAAGTAAGCTCCACACCCAGCATAGAGTCCACACAGGACTTGAACCCATGACCATGAGATCAAGATCTGTACTGAAATCAAGAATCAGACACTTAATCAACTGAGGCACCCAAGGACCCCAGTCAATTATACTTCAATAATGAAAAATTTTAAATACAATTTTAAAAATGAAAACATTTTAAAAATTAATTCACCGGGGCGCCTGGGTGGCTCAGTGGGTTAAAGCCTCTGCCTCCGGCTCAGGTCATGATCCCAAGGTCCTGGGATCGAGCCCCAAATCGGGCTCTCTGCCCGCTGGGGAGCCTGCTTCCGTCTCTCTCTCTGCCTGCCTCTCTACCTACTTGTGATCTCTGTCAAATAAATAAATAAAATCTTTTAAAAAAATTAATTCACCCTAATTTTTTCTAGTTTTTAATTTTATTTATTTTTTTAAGTTTTTTTTTTAGGATTTTATTTATTTATTTGACACAGAGAGAGAGAGATCACAAGTAGGTAGAGAGGCAGGCAGAGAGGGAAGCAGACTCCCTGCTGAGCAGAGAGCCTGGCACGGGATTCGGTCCCAGAACCCTGAGAACATGACCTGAGCCAAAGGCAGAGGCTTAACCCACTGAGCCACCCAGGTGCCCTATTTTTTAAGATTTTATTTATTTATTAGGCACAGTGAAAGAGGGAACCCAAACAGGGGGGAGTAGGAGAAGCAGGCTTCCCACCAAGCAGGGAGCCCGATGCGGAGCTGGATCCCAGGACCCTGGAATCATGACCTGAGCTGAAGGCAGATGCTTAACGATTGAGCCACCCAGGCACCCAAAAATATGGCTACTAGAAAATTTTGAATTACGTGCATGGTTCACATTTGTAGCTCACATTGTATTTCTACTGGACAATGCTACTCTAGAAATAATATCAGAACTACCATCCAGAAATAAGGCGGATGTAGGCTCACTGCAAAAAAAAAAAAAAAAAAAAAAAAAAAAGAGAGAGAGAAAGAACCAACAGAATTACTTTTTTTTTTTTTAAAGATTTTATTTATTATTTGACAGAGATCACAAGTAGGCAGAGAGGCAGGCAGAAAGAGAGAAGAGGAAGCAGGCTCCCTGCTGAGCAGAGAGAGCCTGATGCGGGGCTTGATCCCAGGACCCCAGGATCATGACCTGAGCCGAAGGCAGGGGCTTTAACCCACTGAGCCACCCAGGCGCCCCCAGAATTACTTTTAATGAAAGGGCATGTTTTAGGGGCACCTAGGTGGCTCAGTGGGTTAAGGCCTCTGCCTTCAGCTCGATTTGTGATCCTGGAGTTCTGGGATCAAGCCCCATATTGGGCTCTCTGCTCAACGGGGAGTCTGCTTCCCTTCCTCTCTCTCTGCCTGCCTCTCTGCCTACGTGTGATCTCTGTCTGTCAAATAAATAAATAAAATATTTTTCTTAAAAAAAAAAAAAAAGGCATGTTTTAAAACTGGTGAATTGTAGGGCATCTGGGTGGCTCAGCCGGTTAGGCGTCCACCTTTGGCTCAGGTCATGATCCTGGGGTCCTGGGATCAAGCCCCACATCAAGCTCCCTGCTTGGTGGGGACCCTGCTTCTCCCACTGCTGCTCCCCACACTTGTGCTCTCTCGCTCACTCTCAAATAAATATTAAAAAAAAATAAAAATAAAACCAGTAAACTATCATTAAGTGATATAAAGGCTGGATTAAAATTCGTTAAAACTATGTACAGAATATTCCTGATTTAGAGGGAGGTGGAACTAGACAGACCTCTTTTGGTTTTTTCCCAATTGGAAAACTCCACAGTTCTAAGCAACTTCAGTCAACGAGGGAAGCCACAGATCACTCAACAAGTATTTTATTTGTTTTTAAGTAGGGGCTTGAACTCAGGACCATGATATTGGTACCTGAGCTGAGGTCAAAATGTTCCTCTCTTCTTTTACAATCCAATAATCACACTACTGGGTATTCAAACAAAGAATATAAAAACTTTAATTCAAAAAGATATATTCACCTCCATGTTTACTGTAGCATTATTTACAACAGTCAAATTATGGAATCAGCCCAAGTGTCCATCAATAGATGAATGGATAAAGAAGATGTGGCATGGGGCACCTGGGTGGCTCAGTCGTTAAGTGTTTGCCTTCAGCTCAGGTCAGGATCCTAGCATCCTGGGATCGAGACCTGCATCAGACTCCCTGCTCTGTAGGAGGCCTGCTTCTCCCTCTCCCACTTCCCCTGCTTGTGTTCCCTCATTATGTCTCTCTCCATCAAATAAGTAAATAAAAATCTTAAAAAAAAAAATAAGAAGATGTGGTGTATGTATACACACGCACACAACGGAGTATTTTTCAGCCATAAAAAAGAATGAAATCTTGCCATTTGCAACAACATGGCTGGATCTAGAGGGTATAATTCTAAGCAAAATAAGCAGAGAAAGACAAATACCATATGATTTCATATGCGGCATTTAAGGAACAAAACAAAGGAGGGGAGGGGAGACAAACCAAAAAACAAACTCTTAGCTGCTGGTTACCAGAGGTGGGTGGGAGGGATGGGTGAAACAGGCGATGGAGATTCGGAGTACACTTGATGAGCAATGAGTAGTATATGAAACTGGTAACTCACTGTATTATACACCTGAATCTACTATTAACACTGTATGTTAACTATGCTGAAATTTTCTTTAAAAAGTTCCTCTCTTGAGACCCATAAGCACAGAATAAACTCATGGCTGCCAGAGGAGAGGGGGATGAGTGGGAGAGGGGGATGAGTGGGATATGGGGATGGGTGAAACGGGTGAAAGGGAGTGGGATATACCGGCCTCCAGTTAAGGAAAAAGTCATGGGGACGAAAGCTTTAGTACAGGGAATACAGTCGATGGTATCGTAATAGCATTGTATGGGGATAAATGGTAAGCACAGCATAAGGTATTGAGTTGTAAAATCACTATTTTGAGGGCACCTGGGTGGCTCAGTCGTTAAGGGGCTGCCTTTGGCTCAGGTCATGATCCCAGGGTCCTGGGATCAAGCCTGGCATCAGGCTCCCTGCTCAGTGGGGGAGCCTGCTTCTCCCTGCCCTCAGCCTGATGCTTCCCTTACTTGTGCTTATTCTCTATCAAATAAATAAATAAAATCTTTAAAATAAATAAATAAAATCACTATTTTGTATATCTGAAACTGAAATTAACATTGTATGTCAAATATCCTTCAATTAAGAAAAAAGTTCCTGGGGCACCTGGATGGCTGTGATGGTTAAGCATCTGCATCTGCCTTCCACTCATGATCTCTGGGTCCTTCAATCAAGCCCCACATTGGGCTCTGGGCTCGGCAGGGAATCTGCTTCTCTCTTTCTCCCTCCCCCCTGCTCATGCTCTCAATCGCTTGCACGCTTGCGCACGCGCTCTCTCTCTCAAATGAATAAATAAAATCTTTAAAAAAGAAAAAAAATTCCTCTCTTGTTTGAACTCTCCTAGAATACCATGGAAAGTCTAGGAAGCACAACAAGCTGACCATGTAAATGATCTTTGCATTCTTCACAAGCAGGAAAGGAAGGTCTGGGAGGAAAAAGACTCTATCTTAACTTTTTCTTTTTTTACCTTATTTTGTTTTACTTTGTTTTTAATAGGTTCCATGCACAGCATGGAGCCCAACATGGGCCTTGAACTCACAACTGAGCCACCCAGGCGCCCCTATCTTAACTGTTAAAGTCTTCATGCACTGTGTAGCTCAATAAATACTTGTTAAATGAATAATGAACACAAAAACATCTTTAAATTGCTTTAGCCTTATTATAGGTTTTACAAGTCTTTATTAAATGTCTTGTGTTTGTGACTCTAAGCTTTGTGTACTTGTTTTGTGTTTATGTACTCCAAGCTTTGAAGAGTTCCAGAAGATAAACCCTTGCCTTTGAGCAGCTTACATTTGAGAATATTTAAGAACTGGGCAGCTTGCTTAAAAAGCAATGACTAAAATGTGACTTAGAGTGCTAAAAGTTAAAAATATAAGCACTGATAAGAAATAATCAGAGTAGGGGCGCCTGGGTGGCTCAGGAGGTTGAGCCTCTGCCTTTGGCTCGGGTCGTGATCTCAGATTCCTGGGATCGAGCCCCGCATCCGGCTCTCTGCTCGGCAGACAGCCTGCTTCCCCCTCTCTCTCTGCCTACTTGTGATCTCCCTCTCTGTGAAATAAATAAAAATCTTAAAAAAAAAATAATAATCAGAGTAAACTTTAGTTGAATGAGTAAGTCACTGGCACTAGTATCAAAGACCTGACTTCTCGAACCCTCAGTACTAACTCAGTACTAGACCTCTCTAAATCCAATGTTATCATAAGCAGAATGAAGACACTACCAATGCTTTCTACATCGAGCCCAACTTTAAAATGAGACAGTGTTTGTGAAAAGCAATTTTTAAATTTTTTTGAAGATTTTATTTATTTATTTGAAAGAGACAGTGACAGAGGGAACACAGGCAGGGGAAGTGGAACAGGGAGATCCAGGCCTCCCGCTGAGCAGGGAGCCCTATGCGGGCTTGATCCCAACACCCTGGGATCATGTTCAGAGCCAAAGGCAGACGCTTAACCACTCAGCCACCCAGGCGCACCCAAAGCAATTTTTTAAATAATAATGCTATACAAATATGTTATCTCACTGCTACTATTCTGAATTGGATCTGAAAAGAACAGAATGATTATGCTAGGGTGAGGAAGGTGGGGAGGGGAGGAGAAATCACCAGTGATAAAGTGGGGGCAACAAGCCAAAACCAGGAAACGTGTTTATTTCACCTTGTAAAGACAGGTAATTAAATCAGGCTCTTAATTAGAATTTTAACACAGACTTAAACAAAAGCCTTACAGTTTACAAAAACCTAAATGCTTACAGCACTTGAGCCTCACAACTCTAGGAGACAATAGGTATTAGTTTTATTCCTTATTTTAATGTGTGAAATCTGAAATGAAGACGCACAGTTAAGGTCACACACTTGTAAGTATGTAAGGACTCGGGCCAGGACAGGAATCCGCTGCGTCCTAAATCAAATGATTCCTTACTCCAGACCTGAAATGCTGGTCAAGGCCTCTAAAACAAAGGCGACCTGTGTGCTAAGGGTAACGTTCAATGGCACCTCGAGCAGAAGGCTTAATGTCTCTCTCTTTCCCACCATCGCACGCTCCGCCTAACTTTTCCTCCTTTTTCTCACACTACTCAAAAAATCCGTAGAGCTTTACATTTACTGACCGTGCCCAGTTCCCATTTAAAAAAAAAAAAAAAATCACAACTCAGGGAGTTAACGTGTTCCTCCACGGGTGGTCACTGAGAAGCCAAAAAAATTAAATCAAAATCTTCTGGCCCCAAAGCACACGTTCTTTCCACTCTACCATACGACTTTTTTCTCAACCTTTCTACTTTTGCTCTCTTTTGCCTTTCCCTGCGTAAGCCTCAGAGCGGCCACTAAGCACCCAAGAACACCGCAAAGAACAGCCAGCAAGGTAAGAAACGAGCCTGTTTTCCTCTTAAATCACAGGAATGGAGAGATGACGAGGTAGCGTAGTGTTTTGATTTGGAACATGTCTCTAGACTTTGCAGACAAAACGACTATAATGAACTAAAGTTTAGGGATCATTACACACCCAGTCTCCAAAAGACAGCTTAAAAAATAATAATGATAACCCGTAAAGGTGCATCTAAATCACAGCCTTTCGTTGGACACTGTGGTTCCCTAAACTCCACACACGTTTCGCTCGCCTACTGCTAATGTAAAGTCCGGGGCTAGGAAGAGACACAATGAGCTCTGACTGCGAATTTCCCCTCTTTCCAACCCCAAAGTTTGCTCCGTAGATCTCAGGCCTAAAAGACAAGGCGCCCAAGAAGTTGTTACTGTGTTTAGTGTTTCGCGAAGAGGACCCCAGCCCCAGCCTCCCGAGAGCTGGAAGACGCGCTCGCCCCTCGGGAGGAGGCGGTCCCGAGGAACAACAGGCCGGGGCTCCGCTCCCCTCACCCGGCGGCCGCAGCGCCTACCTGAGCTAGGAGGGCCGCCCCACGCGACCGGCCGCCGCCTCCCAGCGCCTCCACCTGGACCCGCCGCCCACGCCCGCGTGGCCACCGCTTCCTGCTCCTCGTCAGCGCCCCCGCCTGCCCGCACGCACGCCCAGCGCAGCCCCGCCAGGTCGGGGTCTCAGCACTGGCGGCGGCGGCAGCGGCTGAGGCGGGTAAGGCGGCGCGACTTGGCCGGGGACTCCGCCCGCCACTTCCTGATCAGGCTACTAGGAGCTCCGTCCCGGCAGGCACCGCGGCGCCCCCGCCGCCGAGGACGCGCGTGCGTCGTCACGTGCCCGGCCAGGAGTACTGCGGGTGGGGAAATCAACCCGTGGGGCGTCCGGGATTTCTATGACAACGGAGGGCGGGGAGCCGGGGGGGGGGGGGGGGGGGGGGGGGGGGGGGGGGGGACGGAGAGGGGAGGAAGGGCGGAGAATGAGACTTAGGTAGGAAGATAGTAGCGGTTGCTACAATGGGAAAAAAAACAAAAAAACAAAAAAACAAAAAACTTTTCTTTGCGGAAGCTTAAAGCAGCCAGATCCTCCTCCAGGTGTTTGGTACTTTACTTCAAAGGCTAGTCAGCGGCACCTGAACTCCAAGAACATCGATCCAGCTCTCTCTTTTACAAGTCAGGAAACAATAGGCCAGGTGACGCTAAATGACTTGCTCAAGACAGCTAGCAAAGGCAAATACGGACGTGCAGCCCAGCTCAAATTCCCAGCCACCACACCTGTGAACTCCCTTGGACAAGGATTTAGAATTCAGCAGCAGCATAAAGACAGCATAAAGCCACGACAAAGATAACTGGCATTGCCCACAGCCTTCAAGGTATTGGAGTGTGTCCATTCCCTGTGGCTCTCCTTCCTCACTCTTATAACCTGAGGTGACAGCAAAGCCAGTGCTCAGCTATTCTGTAGCTATTGTTTAATTACTTCGTACTGGTTAGTCAAGTTACTTGTGCCTCCGTTTTCTCGTCTGAGAAATGGGAATAATAATTGTACTACTAAAACAGGGTACTTGCAATGGACTGTTGTGAAGACTAAATGAAATAGTACATAAATCTTTATTCAAAATCTGGAAATAAAGCCGAAAGATGATTGAGAAGTGGCTTTTTGAAATTAGTTTCATTCTAGAGGATTTCCTAAGAAACTCAATGTTCATCTGACATGCTCAGGAAATATAACTGCTGGAATATTACAACCCAGTAAACTCAGAGTTTGGTTTAAAAAAAAAAAAACAAAACGGATGAAGTGTAATGGAGAGAAGGAGCAGGCAGCAATTGAAAAAAGTTATCCCAGAAGTTAAATTACCTAGTCCTGAGGAACATGAGCCATGTTTTGTATCAATATATTAATTTTTATCTCATTATTTTCCCCAATTATTACATAAAGCCTAGTTTCTCATATCCTCTTGGAACCAGTTCCACCATTCTGCTGGCTCTTTTATTAATGAGTGAGAGATTTAATATATAAATAGGACAGTGGCTAGACCATATGTAATAATAAAACTCTGACCCACATAAAAAACCAGCTTCTGCAGCAATCAGCTCAAGATGGTCAAGATTTGCTCACAGGCTGCCAACTTCCCCTACCCAACACACACATAGACACACACATCGTTGCTCACCCATATGAGGACCAACTAGAGAAAAACAAATACATACACTCCCCAAACCAATCACATTGATGGCCCCACTTCTAGTGGTTCCAACTCCAGATTCCCCTACCAACAACCTTTAATCAGAACCATGGGGTGCCTGGGTGGCTCAGTCAGTTACCTGTCCCACTCTGATTTCAGCTCAGTTCATGATCTTGGGATCATGAGAGTGTGTGATGGAGCCCCACATCAGGATCCTCCCTCAGAAGGGAGTCTGCTTGAGACTCTCTCCCTCTCCCCTCCCCTGTGTCACATGTTCTCTCTCTCAAATAAATAAATCATAAATCTAAAAAACCAAGAGCCTACCAGAAGCATTCCCCCTTTTTTTCATTAGAAAGTTTCCCCTCTCCCTAACTGCCTTTGAATCTCCACCAAGTAAAAGTGATAATGGTGGACTCCAATGTTATACAGTACACTCTGTAATCTCTTTCATTGGCATAGCCTTTGTTTATTTCCACTTGTGTTAAGTAAAATTTTGACATATGTCACTTTCTAGTTACTTGACAATTATGATTTTTAACAATTAGAGAATCATGCTTTTATAGAACTAGATCTACCACAAGGAAAGAGCTCAGTGAACTGTTAAAAGATAAACTGAAGTACATTAAAAATTTGAAGAGTTTATTTGAGCAAACATTGATTCAAGTCAGACAGCCCCAAACAGAAAATGGTTAGAAGCATTCCACTCACAGGAACTAGGGGAAAGGTTTTTATAAAGAAGATTCCGAAGCAAATCAAAAGAAGTATTTGAATAAGCAGTTACTCTACTTGGGAAAGCCTACTTGGTTTGTGATTAGTAGTTATTTTCATTTTCTCAGATTCAAGTTCATTGACTCAGGCTTAGGTTTCAGTTTGCTTATGTAGGTTACCAAGGCATAGAGCCTCCCTGGTCTAACAGCCTTCTTGTTTAATTACTTTAACAAAATGCCCACTATTATTACTTTATTTCAATGTCTTCTCTCATTTCAGCCAACTGGGACAGATATTGGACAGGTAAGCTTTCTAACACCAATATTAGAATATGTTATTTACAATTCAAACCCTCAAATCTCAATTGCCCCTTCTTTACCCAAATATTACTGTTATTATCACTGCCCAACTTAAAACACTCCCATACACATCCTGGTAAGTCCTTAACATATATAAATGTTGAATCTGGTCAACCCGTGGTATTATTATTGTTTATACTGCCTATGACTAGGTCGTGACACTGGAAAACATGACTGCATTCATTCAAGGCATTTTTGTGTGATATACTGTATTCTGACAGTACTCCTCAAGTGAAGACAAAAATCAACTCCCTATATGACCAATAACTAGGCTGTTTTTGTGTTGGAAGTACTTACACAAGAACACCACAGTATAAATGAACTAAAAAAAAGGCGGGGGATTCCATTTGTTTGCTGGTAATATTGACCAGGACAATGACCAACTTAACTGTTTCCAAACAGCATCAACCTAAATCAGCTTGAGTTCAGAGAATTCAAGATTTGGGGATAAACATACAGATTTTTATTCTACCTTCTCATCCTTATTACACAATGTAGACACTGTCTGGATTCATGAAGACATGGAAAAACTATCCCACAATGAGGTGAGGGACTTAACTATAGAGACATGGCTGTTTGTGCAATATGCTTGAAGTCTCCATGATAGATACTTAAATAAATCTTATAATAATTCAAATCACCTACATATTGGCAACCTCAGTACTTCCAGATCAGAAAGGTGTAGCTATGGGGTGCCTGGGTGGCTCGGTGGGTTAAAGCCTCTGCTTTTGGCTCAAGTCATGATCCCAGGGTCCTGGGATCGAGCCCCACATCGGGCTCTCTGCTCCGCGGAGAGCCTGCTTCCTCCTCTCTCTTGCCTACTTGTAATCTCTGTCTGTCAAATAAATAAATAAAATCTATTAAAATTAAAAAAAAAAGAAAGGTGTAGCTAGTGTCAAATTATATGAACAATGATCCAAGCCACTAATACAATAGCCATTTATGTCTTATCTCATGAGTGATTATAATATCCTGCCTACTCTTTGGTGGAAAGAATGGTGACTTCTTCAGGGAAACATAATTTGTATATTTTATAAAACGCTCTCTGTCCTGACTTACCCAAGCCATCCTATTCCAACTCAATATAACCACAGGATTCTAATATAGTGGATTAATTTTTTTTACAATTATATTTGTTGTATATAACATAAAATTTGCCATTTCAACCATTTTATTTTTTTTAAAGATTTTATTTATTTGACAGATAGAGATCACAAGTAGGCAGAGAGGCAGGCAGAGAGAGAGAGAGGAGGAAGCAGGCTCCCTGCTGAGTAGAGAGCCTGATGTGGGGCTCAATCCCAGGACTCTGGGATCATGACCGGAGCCGAAGGCAGAGGCTTTAACCCATTGAGCCACCCAGGCGCCCCTCAACCATTGTAAAGCTTACAACTTGGTAGCATTAATTACACTCACAATACAGTACAACCATCATCACTATTTCCAAAATTTTTCATCACTCCAAACAGAAACTCTATACTCATTAAGCAATAACTCCTCATATACTCCTCTCCCCAGTTCAATAATTTCTAATCTACTTTCTATCTCTGTGAATTTGACCTAATTCTAGATATTTTATTTGAGTAGAATAATACAATATTTGTCTTTTAGTGTCTGGCTTATTTCACTTGATAAAATATTTTTTTAAGTGAGTTTTCTTTTTTCTTTTTATTTTTTAAGATTACTTATTTATTTATTTGACAGAGAGAGAGATCATAAATAGGCAGAGAGGCAGTCAAAGAGAGAGGGAGAAGCAGGCTCCCTGCTGAGTAGAGAGCTCAATGCGGGGCTCAATCCCAGGACCCCGAGATCATGACCCGAGCCGAAGGCAGAGGCTTAACCCACTGAGCCACCCAGGTGCCCCAAAATATTTTCTTTTTTTAATTAAAATTTATTTTTTTATTTGAGAAAGGGAGAGAGTACACATGGTGGGGGGGGGCAAAGGGAGAAGGAGACAAGCAGACTCCCCACTGAACCCCTGAGATCATGACCTGAGCAGAAATTAAGAGCTGGATGCTCAAGGGACCGAGCTGTCTAGCACCCCGATACAATGTTTTCAAGGCACATCCATGTTGTAACATGTATCAAAACTTCATTCTTTTTTATGTAGTAGTTTAATTTTACATTTTAATTTTTTTAAAGATTTTATTTATTTATTTATTTTCATTTATTTGTCAGAGAGAGAGAGAGAGAGAGAGAGCACGGGCAGACAGAGTGGCAGGCAGAGGCAGAGGGAGAAGCAGGCTCCCCGCCGAGCAAGGCGCCCGATGGACACTGGGATCATGACCTGAGCAGTTGCTTAACCAACTGAGCCACCCAGGCGTCCCTTACATTTTAATTTTTTATGCAATGTAATTGCTTGAAAGAGGAAAACTACAGTAAGGCAAATTAACTTACTTCATTCTGGAATCAAATAATAACTGCTGTGGTTTTCTTTTGTTTTGTTTTGTTTTAGGAAAAATAACTGCCTTTCAACTCCCCTCACCCGTTCATCTACCTCAACAAATGAAATAGATACCTAAACTCTTAAAATTGCCAAATTAACAAATTAGTTCAAAAAAGCAAATTAGCTCACATCCACACAAATCAAGAGCTAAAGAAAGGATTTTGCTTATTGCCTCTCCTGAATCTCTCCAGCATTGATGCTCCCTTAGAGCCTTTCCCTAGCCTTCTTAGGTAGCCTACTGAATTCTGTAAATATCTTTCCAGGACCCTGCTTCCCTCCTAAGTATTCATCCCATGAAGAAGGAAAAGTCTCCCCCCACCACCACCCATCTAATTTCTCAGGCAAGGTCCTGTAATTAGACTAACAAAAGAGAGATTAACAAAAGAAAAACAAACAGAAGTTTATAGTGACCATCACACATACATATGGGAGTACCTGGAGATGAGTAATTCAAAGGGGATGGGTAGAACTTGAGCTTATTCAGTTTTGTTTTGTTTTTATTTTTTTTAGATTTTATTTTTAAGTAGTTGCTACATCCAACGTGGGCCTTGAACTCACCACCCAGAGATCAAGAGTCCCAAGCTCCATGAACTGAATCATCCAGGTGCCCCATTATTTAGCATCTTTACAAAAAAACAGGAAGGCGTGCCTTCCTGGCTCAGTCAGTAGAGCATGTGTCCCTTGATCTTAGGTTGTAGGGTTTGAGCCCCACATTGGGTATAGAGATTACTTAAAAATAAAATCTTTAAAATAGATAGATTAGGTAGATAGAAAGATAGATATGTCTCCATAAATAAATTTGTCCTTCCTGGTAGAGAGAGTAGGGAGAACATCTTCCTACTTTTAAGCAAATAGAGGGGAGAGCAGGAAGTTTCTTATATCTGCCTCTCAGTTATCTCCAGTTCAAAATAATCTTTATGCTAAAGTTGCATATTTTGTGGTGGCATATTCTGCTACCCTACATTCCTTGCTCTCACAAATGTTCTCCAAAAAGAAAACATTTGCTCTTGCCTCCATCTTGGACCCTTTACTCTGCAGGAGTTCATACACTGGCCTTGGAGCAAGATAGAACTAGCCTGAATCTCTGCTCAACCACTTACTAGTCCTATGACCTTGACCCAGCATCTGATCTCTCTAATCCTCATTTGTAATGGAAAGGATGGTCTCAGTCAGTTTGGGCCGCTATAACAAATTACTATAAACTGCGTGACTTGGTTTAAGCAACAAACATTTATTTCTCATTATTTCTGGAGGCTGGGAAGTCCAAGATCAAGGTACCAGCAGATTTGGAATCTGGTGAGATCCTGCTTCCTGGTTTGCTGATGGCTGTCTTCTTGCTGTGTCCTCACATGGCAGAGAGTGAGGTGGGGGTGGTGAGAGGGTGAGAGAGAGAGAGACAGAAAGGAAAGAAGCAAGGTAGCTCTCTCCTATTTTTTTAAAGCACTAATCCCGGGTGCTCCAAGCTCTCAACCTAATTACTTCCCAAAAGCTCCACCTCCTAATATCATCCCATTGGGGGTTACATTTCAACATGCAAATTTGAGGAGGAGCACCTAACAGATTAAAGTGAGATAATAAATATAAAGCATTCACCACAGTATGTAAACTATACCAAGTAATCAATGCATTAGAGCCATTATTATTATTACCCAACTCTCTAGTTAAACTCTTTTCAAAGGTCACCAAGGCTTTCCCAATTGCCAAATCCAATGGCGTCTATGGTAGCTTGTATAATTGTTCATAATTACTCACTTCCTCTTCCTGAAGGAGGATTATACTGCCCACCCTGTTGAACATAGGAGTGGCATGTGACTTGCTTTGGCTAATGGAATGTGAACAGAATGACATGTGTGACATCCAAGGAGAAGATTTCACTTAAGAGCTATCTTTAGAAAAGCACTGTCTTGCTCTTCCCTCTTCCATAAGACCCTGCCATATTTCAGATTGGGACACTTTATCAGCGGGATTCTGGAGTGAAGAAGATATGAAGCATAGGTGTGGCCCATCTACAATAACCTGAGTGAGAAATAAACTTCATGATTGATAACCACTGAGTTCATCCCAGCTTGATAAAGTGTGAGTGCATGGACACTTTTTAGCTTCTGCTCCTTTAAAGCTAAGTACCAACCTGGGTCCTACTGACTTCATCAAGATTCCTCCTAAGAGTCAACTGGTCTCCTAACACAATGTCTATCGTTAGTCTCTCTCTACTTTCAACACCATCCTTTTCTCACTTAATAAGCAGTCAGCTATCCCAATATGCCCTTACCTGACAGCATCCTCACTGTCTTTCTGATAAGAACACATAAAAATAGTACATCCCTCAGATCTATCCAGTGCCAATCTTTTCTTTCTTTTGACAAGGTAGACTGGATTCATTCATTCTCATCCTTTGAATTCACTCCTTCTTCTGGAGCAATCTGTTGGATCTAACCCCTTTGGAGTTAAGGTACTGGCCTCTGAGTCCTGATTAACCCTTTGGGAAAGAGCTTCCTACCTACCATGGTGCTCAGCCCTACCTAAAAATCCCATCCACAGATCTCTTACAGACCCTTTTTATCCAGTCCCTTCCTCTTCATCTGAGATTCAGGCTAGTCTCCTGAAACCCATCCACAAAGCTGGGAGAGGGCCACCAATCTCTCCAGGAATCTTTCTTACAAAAATCATACCTTTCTTAGACATATATCTCTATTATAAAATCCTGTCTCCTCTGAAGGGCCTACATCCCAACCTGGCCTGCCTTCCAATAACATCTCTAATCCCTTTAATTCAGTGCTCTTATCATCATGCCCATCACCCCATGCCATGTTCTCCCCATTCAACAAATTCTATGATCTAGGTTCTATTCTCGTGCTATTTGGACACATAGATGAACAATACAAAGTTCCTATCCTAGTGGATCTATTTTAGTGGAGAATATAGACACTCACAGATATACCTATATACCTATGTGCATTTGTAGGCATATAAAATGTGTATTTGTATATATAAGTATATAAGCTATGTATTTGTTACTTTATATATTCCTATACATGAAAAACATGACATAATCTTGGATAGTAATATGAAGACTATAGTAGGACCAGAGGATAGGGATCGACAGTACCTCTGATAAAGTGAGAACTGAGCAGAGAGCTGAGGTAAGAGGAAAGGTGAGCCATGACAGGGTGGGGTGGGGAGAACTTTTTTAGGTAGAGGGAACTGACTCTTTTTTTGAGGAACTGAGAGGAGGCCAGCGTGGTCCAGAAAAAATCTTATAAAGAATTGCAAGGCATTATAAGGACTTTCACTTAAAGAGTGAAGTCAATAAAAAGTAAAAATAATAAATAAATAAAGAGTGAAGTCAGGGATGACTACAGATCTTGGCTTTGAGTAGCAGTGAATGGTGATCCATTAAATGAGACAGGCTGTGCTGGGAAAGATGCAAATTTGGAGGAGGATATTGTTCTGTTTGGCAACATCAAGCTCACAATGCCTACCATATACCTTGGTGGAGTTGTTGGTAGGGAGTTCAGTGTAGGAGTCAACTTAGAGATAGTATTTGAAACCACAGAACTGGATCAGCTCATCTACTGAGCAAATGCAGATAGAGAAGAAAAGAAGGCCAGGGAATGAACTTTAGGTCATTCTACTCAGAGATTTAGGTCACACTCAAAGGAAGACCACCAACAGCACAGAGAATGTGTCAGTGAAGGAGAAAAAGAACCGGGGTGGGGGGGCGGGTAGCAGTGGTGGCGGTATCCCAGAGGCAGGTGAAGAAATTTGAAGAAAGAAAAGGTTGACAAAATGATAAATACTGGCAGGACGTCATGCAAGAGGAAACTTGAGAATTAACCACTAAGAGAATTAACCATTTCGTGTCATGTAGTCATTAATGACCTTCACTAGGGCATAATGTGGTAGATTGAATGCTGGAGAATTGAGGAGTTAGACAGAAGGTCTAGATAATTCTTTTAAGGATTTTGCTAGAAATAGATGGCAAAGTAATGAAGCAAGAGAGGATACAAAGTCAAGGAAAGATTTGGGTTCAATGGGAGCTAATTACAGAATTGTGTATGTTTATAGTTCTGATCCAATAAAGAAAGAGAAATTTATGATGCATAGAGAAAAGGAAAGTCCTCAAGTCCAAAGCCTCCTTGGACCCCTCAGTGTGGGTTGCTTATGCTGTTGGTTTGCTCCACAGCTCCTGGGTGCTTCCCCAATACACTTCTCACTAAACTTGTTCACTTGTCAGCTTTCCCTCCCATAATCAGCAATTTGGTGAATGGATAGGGCTACACTAAGGAAGAAAAACCAAATTTGAGGATAACAAAGAGGATGTGTGCACTTTTAAAATAACAATTTAAAATTCAGGACACCTGGGTGACTCAGTTGTTAGGCTTCTGCCTTTGGCTCAGGTCATGATCCTGGAGTCCTGGGATCAAGTCCCACATCAGGCTCCCTGCTCAGCGCATCAGGCTCTCAGCAGAGAGTTTGCTTTTCCTTCTGACCCTCCCCCAACCAAAGCTCTCCCTCTCCCCCTCAAATAAATAAATAAATAAATAAAATCTTTTTTTTTTTTATTTAAAATTGAGTAGCTTTTAAGTTCTTCCCCTTCCTTCCCCTCCTTTCCGTTAACACAGTAGGGCCTTTGCCCCATATTAGATACACCTCTGGCAGCAGATGGCCTGACACAGAGCCAGAGACCAAAGGCCAAAGACACAAAACCTATCAGCTTCAAAGCATCTTGTATCTCCTTCCCTTCTTCCCATCCCTCAACTGGAGCTTCCGACATTGAGTACAAGGTCTTTGCTTCTTTCCTGACCCAAAGCTTCTATCTGCTTTGGGGTCTGGCTAATAGAAGGAACATAGCAAATATTTTGAGAATATTAAACCTGTCCCATTGTTCCCTTAACTCAATTTCCCTTCCTCCGGTCTCTAACATAACCCCACTCACCCTTCAAAGACATGTTCCAGTAAGGTACCATACATGAAGATTTTCCCCGGCCTGACAAAAAGAATAGCCCTGGGTAAATACAGCTTAAATAATAAGTAGTTTATGTTTTCTTTTCTTTTTTTTCTCATAGAACAAATGTGGAGATGGTATTTGTAGGTCTCATAATTCAACAAAATGGCATATTGCAAACCCATCTTCCAGTTTACTAACTTCAGCATGATTTGCCCTCAGCCACAAGATGGCTGAAGCAGTTCCAGCTGCTAGATGGAGACAAGAAGAGAGGTCATTTCCTCACTGGCATCATTTAGAAAATTTTTTTAATTGTGGGAAAATATAAATAACATAAAATGTACAATTATAACCATTTTTAAGCCTATAATTCAGTGGCAGAAAATGATGTACCTTCACAATGCTATGCAACCATCACCACTCTCCACTTCCAGAACTTTTTCATCATCCCAAATAGTACCCATTAAACATTAACTCCCCATGTCCTCCACCCCTTAGCCCCTGATAATCTCTATTCTACTTTGTATCTATGAGTTTGCCTATTCTAGACACATCATGTAAGTAGAGTCATACAATGTTTGCCTTTTTGTGATGGACTTATTTTACTCAGCATGATATCTTCAAGGTTACTCCATGTTGCAGTATGTGTTAGAACATTTCCTTTTTGAGGCAGAATCACGTAAGTACAGAACTCTATCATGAGATACCACTTCACCTATTCACCGTTGTTTTTTATTGTTGAGCTGTGGAAACTCTCCCTCATCACTTTTCAATTGTAACAAAAAATGTAAGATTTACCATTTTAACCATTTTAAATTTCATTTCAAAATGTTAAGTATATTATTATTGTTATAAGTGTATGTTGTTGGGCAACAGATCTCTAGCACTTTTTCATCTCTCAATACTAAAACTCTATGCCCACTAAACATTGATTTTCCCTTCCTGTTGTTGGTAAACACTGTCCTAATTTCTGTTTCTAGGATTTTGACCACTTTACATACTTCATATGAGTGGAATCGTACAGTATTTGTCCCTTTGTGACTGGCTTAGCATCATGTCCTTAAGACTTATCCTTGTTCCAGGGGCGCCTGGGTGGCTCAGTGGGTTAAGCCTCTGCCTTCGGCCCAGGTCATAATCCCAGGGTCCTGTGATCAAGTCCCACATTGGGCTCTCTGCTCAGCAGGGAGCCTGCTTCCTCCTCTCTCTCTCTCTGCCTGCCTCTCTGCCAACTTGTGATCTCTATCTGTCAAATAAATAAATAAATAAAATCTTAAAAAAAAAAAAGACTTATCCTTGTTCCAGCCTGTGACAGAATTCCTTCTTTTTAAGGCTGCATAATATTCCATTCCATGGAGATGTACATTTTCTTTATGTATTCATCTATTGGTGGACACTTAGATTGCTTCCTCCTTTTGGCTATTGTGGCTAATGCTGCTCTAAACATTGGTGTACAAGTATCTGAGTTCCTACATTCAGTTATTTTGGATATATACCAAGAAGTAGAATTGATGAATCATATAATTCTATGTTTAATTTTTTGAGGAACCACCATGCCGTTTTCCACAGTGGCTATAGCATCCTACATTCCTACCAATAGTGCACAAGAGTTCTATTTCCCCATATTGCCACCAACACGTGTTTTCTGTTCTTTTGCTAGTAGCCATCCCGATAGGCATGAGGTGATACCTTATTGTGTTGTTGTTGTTGTTGTTGTTTTAAGATTTTAATTTGATAGAGAGAGACAGTGAGAGAGGGAATACAAGCAGGGGGAATGGGAGAGAGAGAAGCAGGCTTCCCACTGAGCAGAGAGCCCAATGTGGGCTTGATCCCAGGACTCTGGGATCATGACCTGAGCTCAAGGCAGAAGCTTAACTGACTGAGCCACACAGGTGCTCCTTTATTGTGGTTTTGATTTGCATTTCCCTGATGATTCATGATGTTATCTTTTCATGTGCTTATCAACCATTTGTGTATCTTCTTCAGAGAAATGTCGATTCAAGTCCTTTGCCCATTTTAAAATCATGTTGTTTTTTTGTTGGTATTAGTTTTAGAAATTTCTTATGTATTCTGGACGTTTGCTCTTTCTCAGATATATGACTTGCAATTAGTTTCTCCCATTCTGTAGGTTGCCTTTTTCACTCCATTTCCTCTGATACACAGATGTTTTGATGTTTGCTATATCCCCATTTGTCCATACTTGATGTTGTTACTTGTCCTCTGCATTACTTTTAATGGATAAAGAAAACCTCTATGGGAGCTCTGATCCCCCACCCCTATCACACAGACATCCTCCTAGGTAGCTACTGGCTGGGATAAAGCCATATGTCATTGCCTTAACCAATCAATCCCTGTTAAATGGAAAGAAACCACTGTGATAACCTCAGACAACCATGGCTCATCTTTCTGTGGGTAGGAAGGCAGGAGCCTTCTTTGATCACTCAGGAGTGAAATCAGAACAAAATTCAGGCTTTGCAAACAGAAAGGAGAAAAGGGGTAATTATTGAGTATACAACCAGTGATTTCCCTGAGTTCTCATGATATTTGAAATGAGTTCCCACGAGATTTCTCAATCCAAATCTCATGAGATCATGGTCTAAATCTCATGAGATCTCAGCCCAAATCTCGTGATAAATCAAGCTGGAGTGTCGATTACCACCACTGGAGGCAGTGGTGAGCTGCACAGTGAGAAGTGCTAGAAGATGTGACACTGCAGCTTGGCGCCACTGGAGGCAGTGGTGAGGTCCAGTGTAAGAGGCTGGAAGAATGCACTTTCAAACGACTGCATGTGTTAGTGATCTGCAGTGCATGACCCCAGAAGGTATAGCAGTGCAGCTTCCTGCCACTGGAGGCAGTGGTCAGCTGCATGTGAGCAACACCTGAAGACCTTGCAGTGATGCTTATGGCCACTAGAGGCAGTGTTGCGACGCAGTGAGAGGCCATGGACAATGTGGCTGTGCAGCCTGTTGTCACTGGAGGCAGTGCTGAGCTTCCATGCGAGATGCTGGAAGGAGTGAGAGTGAAGTATCCTGCCACTGGAGGCAGGGGTGAGCTGCAGGGCGAGATGCTGGAAGGAGAGTCAGTGTCTGTTCCTGCCACTGGAGGCAGTGGTCAGCGGCACTGCGAGGGAAGCCGGAAGGATTTACAGTGCTACTTACCACCATTAGAGGCAGTGTTGACATACAGTGCAAGACCACGTATGGTGTGGCTTTGCAGCTTGTCACCACCACTGGAGACAGTGATGAACTACAATGCGAGATGTTGAAAGGAGTGTGAGTGAAGTATCCCCACACTGGAAGCAGTGGTGAACTGCAGTGCAAGATGCTGGTTCCCTCCGCTGGAGAAATGGTCACCTGCAGTGTGAGGGATGCCTGAAGGCATTGCAGTGCCGCTTACTGCCACTAGATGCAGTGTTGAGATGCAGTGCAAGGCCATGTATGGCGTAGCTGTGCGTGTTGCCCATGTCTAACCCATGCCCTCAAGTCAGCACCACGGGGGAGTTTGCATGAGCACTGGCAGATTGGGCCTGCCATGTCCCTAGGCCCTAATCCTACTTTGGGTTTTCTGGCTTCTGTCCCCAGAGGCTGGCAACCCAGGTCTCCAGAATGAGGACACCTGAGCCATACCTCAGGACTCCACCTGCCACCCAGAAGGAAACTGTGCTTTTTGGAACTCCACAGTGGTTTCAGAGCTGGAGAAATATGCATGTCCACCTGAGGCCACTCCCACTTTCAGCAGCCCCCTGGACACAAACCCGAAGCCTGGCACTCAGCCTGACACATGCCCTCAACTCAGTCCCCCCCACCCCCCTCGGGAGTTTCCAGCAGATTGGGCCTTCCATGCCCCTATGCCCTAACCCTTACCCTAGATTGGGTTTTCAGGCTTCTGTTACCACAGGCCTGGCATCCAAGCCCTCCAGATTGGGGACACCTGAGCCATACTGGAGGACTCAGCCTGCCCCCCAGAAAGAAACTGTGCCATTTCAAACTCCAGAAAAGATTCAAAGCAGGAGAATTCCGATTGAAATAATCAGCAAATCCCTGTTTATGTCTATGTTTGTTACCATACTGAACACCAACCCTGAGCCTAATACTCTCCCTACCTATAGCCCTCAAATCAGTCCTCTGTGATATTCTCCTGACATCAGCAGATCACACCTTCTATGCTCCTGGGCCTTAACCCTAACCCTAGCTCAAGACATCGGTGAAAACCTGAACAAACATTCCCTGTAGACCACATACAAGTGACTAACAGACACAGGAAGGAGTGCTCAATATCACCAACCATCAGGGAAATACAAATCAAAACCACAAGATACCACTTGACACGTTAGAATGGCTAAATTAACAGGTCATGGAATAACAAGTGTTGTGGAGGATGCATAGAAAAGGGAACCCTCTTCCACTGCAAGTGAGAATGCAAGCTCATACAGCCAGTCTGTGCAATGGCATTGAGTTTCTTCAAGAAGGTAAAAATACAGCTATCCCATGACTCAGCAACTGCACTATTGGGTATTTACCCCAAAGATACAGATTGAGTGAAAAGTAGTGGCACCTGTGCCCCAGTGTTCATTGCAGCAATATCCACTATAACCAAACTATGAAAAGAGCCCAGATGTGCACGGACAGATGAATGCATAAATACAATGGAATATTACTCAGTCATCAGAAAGGATGTATACTTACCATCACATCAACCTAGATCACGCTGGAAGGTATTATGATGAGCAAAATGAGTCTATCGGAAAGGAATTTGTCATAGGGTTTCACTCATATGTGATTTAGAAGAAACAGCACAGAGGGTCATAGGGGAAGGGAGTGGAAACTGAATGGGAAGTCATCAGAGAGGGAGAAAAACCATGAAAGACTCTTAACTACAAAAACAAACAGGGTTGCAGGAAGGGAAATGGATGGGGGATGGGGTAACTGGGTGATGGGCATAAGGAGGACATGTGATGCAATGAGCACTGGGTGTTACACACAACTGATCTATTATTGAATACTACATCTGAAACTAATGATGTACTCTAAGTTGGCTCATTGAATTTAAATTTAAAAAAACAAAGAGCTCAAACACCCCTAAAATAACCCACCAAAGATACTGAACAGCCAATGCAATCTTGAGAAAGAAAAACAAACCTGGAGGAGTCACAATCCAGATTTCAAGTTGTACTACAAAGCTGTAGTCATCCTACCAGTATGGTCCTGGCACAGAAATACATGCAGCAACCAAGAGAACAGGATAGCAGCTCAGACATAAACCCATACTTATGTGACCAATTAATCTTCCACAAAGCAGGCATGAATATCAAAAGGGAAAAGGACATTCTACAAAAAAAAAATGGTGTTGGGAAAACTGAACAGCTACATACAGAAGAATGAAATCAGACCACTTTCTTACACCATACAGACAAAAAAACTCGAAACAGTTTCAAGACCTCAATGGAAGACCTGAAACCATACAAATCCTACAAGAGGACACAGACAGTAACTTCTCTGACATGGACCATACCAACATTTTTTCTAGACATGTTCCCTGAGGCCAAGGAAACAAAAGCAAAAATAACTGGGACTACATCAAAATAAAAAGTTTCCAGACAGCAGAAGAACAATGAAAAAGTAATACTCATAAATCAACCTACTAAAGGGGAGAAGATATTTGCAAATATTCTATGGAATGAAAGGATAATGTCCAAAATATATAGAACTGATAAAACTCAACTCCTGAAAAACAGAATCCAGTTAAAAAAATAGGCAGATGATATGAACAGACATCTCTCCCAAGAAGAAATACAGATGGCCAAATGTCTGGAAAAGATGTTCACCATCACCCATCATCAGAAAAATGCAAATCCAAAGTACAATGTGATATTACCTCACACCTATCAGAATGGCGCACATCAATAGCACAAGAAACAACAGGTGTTGGGTGGATATGGAGAAAGGGAAACCCTTGTGCACTCTTGGTAGGAATGCAATCTGTTACAGTCACCATGAAAACAGTAGAGATGTTCCTCAAAAAATTAAATAGAGAACTACCTTAAGTCATGTTACCAGCAGTAACATGACTGGTGTTTACCCAAAGAATAGAAGAACAATAACTGAAAAGGATATATCCAACCCTGTGTCTTGAAACATAATTTACAATATAACAATAGCGAAGAAACCCAAATATCTATTTATAAATTGATAAATGAGGTGATAGATATGTACACACACACACACACACACACAGACATGATGAAATACTACTCATCCATAAAAAGAATGAAATCTTGCCATTTGCAGACACATGGATGGAACTAGAGAGTGTGATCCTAAATGAAATCAGTCAGTCAGAGAAAGATAATACCATAGGATGTCACTCTTATGTGGAATTTAAGAAAGAAAAAGATAAGGGAGAAAAAAGAGACAAACCAAAATACAGACTTTTTTTCCAAAAGATTTTATTTATTTATGTATTTATTTGACAGAGAGCTAGAAAAAGAGCACAAGTAGACAGGACAGCAGGCAGAGGGAGAGGGAGTGGCAGGCTCTCTGCTGAGCAGGGAGCCCCGCGTGGGGCTGGATCCCAGGACCTTAGAATCATGACCTGAGCCACTTCACTGACTGAGCCACACAGGCGCCCCACATATTCTTAACACTAGAGAACAAATTCGTGGTTACCAAAGGGGAGGTGGATGAAGGGATAAGTGAACTAGGTGAAGGGGTCTAGAGTCTGCTTTTCACGATGAGCACAGAGTAATATATCAAATTACTGAATCACTCTATTGCACATCTGAAATGAATATACCACTGTATGTTAAGTCAACTGGAATTAAAACAAAACCTAAAAAAGATCTTTCTTTCAGTAACCTATTTGAAAAAGCTTTTGCTGTGCCATGTTCATAAGCCCTACTTGGGAGTATTTCCTTGACAATATTTATTTACTCTATGTCTCGAATTCAAATTTCATTAAGTTCTTGTACTTTGATTGTTAATCCTAGGAGACATGGTCCCTTTCTGTCCTGGCTCTGCACCTAGGCATTCAACATCGTAACTAGAGACAGGTCACTGCACAGTCCAGAAAGCGATTACTCTTTCTGTGTTAGTGTGAGATAGTCACAGAGTGCGGGACAGGTTTCAGGGCAGGTTGGTTCTCTATCCTGGATCTCTAATTCAATGGTTGTTCCCTGGATCCATTTGGCTGATAGGTTCCCTGTGGATGGGCTTCCTCACAAGCACATCCATGGAGGATGCAAAGGTGGGTGGGCTCGGTTCAGGGCAGGAAGAAGTCAAAGTACAGACAAGGGTACAATCCCTCCCCTGATCCAGGAAATGCCATGGGAGCGGGTATGGGAGGTATAGGCAACAGGAGATCACCGAGGTCACCAAATGAAGGCAGGAGGCACAGGTCATGCAATCTTGAGATGTGGGGCTTGGGGGCTGCTCTGAGCTACCTCTGGTAGGGAGGGGGCATGAGGAATGAGAAAGAGAAACTGTCTGCCTCTGGCCCATCCTAGCTGCTCACTGCTCCTGGCATACATCTGTCTACACAGTTAACACAGAGCCTGGGCCCAGGATGGGCTGGCTTAGGTCCCTCAGCCCTCAGTGCGACAGGTGGCCCCAGGGCTCAGGGACATGCTGAGGGAAGTGGGAGGAAGGCTGCCCCTCCCAAATCACCTCCTCTTTAAGCACACAGCCCTGCAGGACTGCAGAAAGCCCACTAACAGGTTTGAAAGATGTGCCCTAGATGAACTAAGACAAGGAGAAATAGAAAAAAAATATTGACTTTTAAGGTCAGAGCTGTTAGCTCAGGAAGTAGGGACAGCTTCCCTGAAGAAGACCGAGGGAAGGGCAGGCCAGGATGAAAAGGGAGATGTGGCTCTCCTGATTGGGGACCTGAAGCCCCCTTCCAGGGCAGGGCATTGTCCTCATCTCACAGGGGATCTATGGAAGTGTCCCATCAGGGGACAGAGCTGCCTCTCAAGAAGGCTACCCTGGCATCGGGTTGTACAGGGCCTCAGAGAGGAGGGCCAGATGGAGGGAGGGCAATACCCCAGAGACCATGGGAAAGAGTAGAGGCTCATGACCATGAAGATGATGAAAAGAAGGAGGCAGCAGCATGGGTGCTGGTTTGAAAGCACCATGGGCACTGTGGCCACAGGTAGATTGGCCAGAAACCCCCAGAGAAGTTGCTTCCAGCAGTGGGGGCCCTCAGGGGATCCTCCTGTGCCTGGCTTGTGGTCCCCCACAGTCGCAGCCAGAACCTCACAAAAACATGCTCCAAACGCCGCTTGAGCATGTGGCCCAAATCTCCGCACAATGTTGGCCAATTCTCATGAGTTTTCTCCCCAAATCGATATCAATTTGGGGAGAAAGCTTGAGAGAATTGGATGGAAACTCGTGGTTAACTCACTTCCGGCAGTGGAAGCAGAGCCTCCTGTGCCCAGCCCATGGTCCCATGCGCCGTCACAACCTGAACCTCCTAAGAACCCGCTCCAAACACCCCGAGTGTGTTTCCCATATCCCCGCAGAATGCCGGCTAAGTCCCCTGAGCAGACAGATCATGAGAATTGGCTGGAAACCCCTGGCAAACCCCTTCTGGCAGTGGGGGACCTCAGGGGAGCCATCTGGGTCAGGCCCATGGACTGGGGACACCTGAGCCCCACCACAGGACTCCGATTGCCCCCCAGAAGGAAACTGCCATTTGGAGTTGCGCAAATCCCTCAGAGCAGGAGAAACCTGCATGATCCCCAGAGGCCGTACCAATCTTTGGTGGCCCCCTGGACGCAAACCCGCAGCCTGACATCCATCCTGATCCTTGTGCTCCTCTCAGGCTCCTGGGGAGCGTGGCTCAATGCCAGCAGATCGAGCCTCCCATGCCCCTTGACCCTAACCCTAAGTTGGGTTTTCAAGCTTCCATCCCCAGAAGCCCTGCCCCCAAGGCCTCCAGACTGGGGACCCTTGAGCCACACTGCAGGTCTCCACCTGCCCCCCCAGAAGGAAACCTCGCCATTTGGATCTGCACAAAATCCTCACAGCGGAAGAAACCTGCATGCCCCGCTGAGGCCACTGCCACATTCACTGGACCCCTGGACACAAATCCTCAGCCTGACCCTTGCCTTCAACTCAGCCCCCTCAGAAGCTTGCCTCAGCGCTGGCAGATTGGGCCTGCTATGCCCCTAGGCCCTAACCCTAACCCTACATTGGGTTTTCAGGCTTCTGTCCCCAGAGGCTCAACCCCCAAGCCCTTCAGATTGGGGACCCCTGAGACACAACACAGGACTCCACCTACCACCAAGAACGAAACAGTGCTATTTGGAATAGCACAAAACCCTCAGAGTGGGAGAAACGTGCATGCCCCCCTTAGGCCACCCCCACCATCGATGGCCTCCCTGGACACAAACGTGAAGTCTCACAGTCAGCCTGACCCCTGCTTTCAATTCACCCCCCTGTGGAGCTCCTCTCTGTGCCAGCAGATCAGGCCTGCCATGCCCCTAGGCCCTAACCCTAACCCTAGGTTTGCTTTTCAGGCTTCTGTCCCCAGAGGCCTGGCCCCCAATCCCTCCATATTGGGGATCCCTGAGCCACATCACAGGTCTCCACCTGCCCCCCAGAAGGAAACTGCGCCATTTGGAGCTGCACAAAACCCTCAGAGCGGGAGAAACCTGCATGATCCCCTGAGGCCACCCCCACCTTCAATGACTGCCCTGGACACAAATTCCAGCCTGACACTCATCTCAGCCTGACCCCCACCCTCAACTCAGCCCCCTGGGGAGCTCGCCTCAGGGCTGGTAGATGGGGTCTGCCATGCCCCTTAGCCCTAACTCTAATCCTAAATTGGGTTTTCAGTCTTCCATTCACAGAGGCCTGGCTTCCACTCCCTCCAGATTGGGAACCCCTGAGCCACACACAGGAATCCACCTGCCCCCCAGAAGGAATCTGCACCATTTGGAGCTGCGCAAAACCATCAGAGAGGGAAAAAACTGCCCCCCTGACTCCATCCCCCACACTCAGTGGCCCGCCCCCCCGGACATAAACCGCAGTCCTCAACACATTCCCCCAGGCAGCTTGCCCAGGCAGATCTTTCCCCTGGGCAGATCAGGTCTGCCATGCTCCTAGGCCCTAACCCTAACCCTAGGTTGGTTTTTAGGGCTTCCATCCCCAGAGGCCTGGCCCTCAAGCCCTCCAGATTGGGGAACCCTGAGCCACACCACAGAACTCTGCCTGCCCCCCAGAAGGAAACTGCACCATTTGGCGCTGCGTTAAACACTCAGAGCGGGAGAAACCAGCATGCCTCCCTGAGGCCACCCCACTAAGACCTCGCAGGATTGGGGCACCTGGGTGGCTCAGCGGGTTAAAGCCTTTTCCGTCGGCTCAGGTCATGATCCCAGAGTCCTGGGATAGAGCCCCGCATCGGGCTCTCTGCTTACCAGGGAGCCTGCTTCCTCCTCTCTCTCTGCCTGCCTCTCTGCCTACTTGTGATCTCTGTCTGTCAAATAAATAAATAAATAAAATCTTTAAAAAAAAAAAAAAAAAAAGACCTCGCAGGATTACGGACCTGGCCAGCACGATTTCCCGGAGGGCCCCCACCATCAGAAGCGAGTTTGCTGGAGGTTTCTGGCCAATTCTCGCCACCTTTCTACCCAAATTGATATCAAGATTGGCCCTTGTTGTCCAGCAATTCAGGCCACGTGCACTCAGTGTTTGGATGAGTTTTTGCAAGGTTTGGGCTGAGACCTTGTGGGATTATGGGATGAGCCCATGCAATTCCCCTGAGGGCCCCTTGCCCTAATATTTTTTAAAAGATTTTCTCTATTAGAGAGAGAGAGAGAGACAGAGAGAGAGCAGGAGCAGAGGGAAAGGGAGCAGCAGACTCCCCGTTGAGCAGGGAGCCTGAAGTAGGGCTCAATCCCAGGACTCTGGGATCATGACCTGAGTCAAAGGCAGATGCTTAACCAACTGAGTCACTCAGAAACCCTGCTTTCCCCTCCTTCCAAGGATGGCCTCGTGAAACAGGGTCCCGTGGGGTCATGGCCCTGCAATGACTTTCTGTCACCCTACTGTCACCTCCCTAAGGTCAAGTCCTAAGCTATCTCCTGTGGCCACAGGGCCTGCTTGCTCCTCCTGGACATACCTGGTATGTTCCTGTCCCAGGGCCTTTGCATACACTTTCTCTTCCATCTAGAAGTTTCCTAATGTGACATCACTCACCTTCTTTAGAACTTGAATCAAGCATAACCTTCCTAGTGAAGTCCCACCTGGCCACATTCAAGTTGCCCTTCAAAAGGCAGGGACAGGTCCATTTAGGCCGACCAGTCGAGTGACTGTGTGGTGAAACTCAGACAACATCCTCCCTGAACACAGATGCTTCCAAGTCCAAGCTTCAAACCCTCACTCGCTGGGCATGGAGCACCACATCAGCATGAACCCTGGTCTTTCAAATCTCTTGTCTCCCATTCCTTCAAATAAGAAACCAAGCTCCAGTCAGCACCCTATTTTCCCTTCAGAGAAGTAAGAAAAAGGACAGAATAAAGCACTGTGTGTGCACAGCACACTTCTATCCAAATAGAATTTCCTGTTCTTTCTCATCCGGGCAGCCCTACGTTGCCCATACTCATGAGAGGCACCACAAGTGCAGTCCTCATGTATATACTGGATCTTATGTTTTTCCTTTTAATATTGGTATCCCGGAGTCAATGTCGGTTGCTTTCTTAAAATAACAAGAAATGTAGATTGCTTTCTTAAAATAACAAAAATAATAAGGACAGGATCCCGTAAAGGTCTGGATCTCCATAAACAGAAGACATGGTTCAGGTAAGGATGAACACACAACCTCTTCCCAGGAAGCAAAGCCCACACCCTCAGGCATCCTGACATGCCTCACGGGTGATGGGTTCCTTTGCTCCACGGAGTTGTCTGAGTGCAAAGGATGCAGGCACCCTCCAGGGTTCATTCTGTTTTCTTCATAAATTCCCCAGGTCAAGTCACAAGTGACTCACTGAGTCAGGTTTCAGAGCCCAGGATGGGCCACCAGGTGAGCAGCAAACCCTCCCTGCAAGGAAGGCTAACAGGGGCTTGTGTTCTGTTGGAAGCACAATGAGCCACTCCCCGGGCTCCTAAACAACCTGCACTCCTCCTCCGTTTCTCCCCCTCACAAAGGGCACCGCACCCTGTTACAACTCTGAAGCTGTGCTTTAAAAAATAATTTATTTTTTAAAAAGGATTTTATTTATTTGACAGAGAGAGACACAGTGAGAGTGGGAACACAAGCAGGGGGAGTGGGAGAGGGAGAAGCAGGCTTCCCGCCAAGCAGGGAGCCTAATGTGGGGCTCGATCCCAGGACCCTGGGATCATGACCAGAGCCAAAGGCAGAGGCTGAACGACTGAGCCACCCAGGCGCCCCTCAAAAATAATTTCAAATATCAGAAAGTGTCTCATGGAAGAGAAAAACATGAACCCCCCACAAAGGATTCTATGACTATTTCAGAAGACTGTTTTCCCATTGTTTAATTAAAACGAGAAATAAAAACACACAGATCGCCCCTTCCACTAGCAGGTCTGATCCACTTCAGTGATTGGAAGAAGAGCAGGAAATAAAAGAGGAGCAGATGTTCTGGTGTTTCCACCATCTAACTTTTGAAACGTCACCCACACGCAGAGAATGAAGCACAAACCAACATCTCGGCCTGCCAACGCGGAGAGGTCTGAACCGGAGTGACAGGGACAGATGACGAGGTTGTGTGTGTTGGGGGAGGCTGGTGGCACAGAAGCAGGTGCTCTGCCAGCTCTCCATCTGGGCCTCATCCGTCCGTCCTCAGCCAGGAACCTGCTCACAGCCCTGACCTGTCACAACTGTCACACGGGGGACACACAGCCACCCCTAGAGCCAGGGGTGCTCCACAGGGGTGCAGCCAGGGAGACTGCCCACCCCTTCCTGCAGAATGCACTCCACTCCTCCTCTGGGACCCCTGTCAGCTCTACCCAGCCCTGGAGCTCCCCTGTCTGCGGCAAAGCTCCAGGATCCCCTCCCCCACCTTCCAAAGTTACACTGACCCAAGGCTTTCATGAGAAAGGCAGGCTACCTCCTGAACGGTTAACACCTTTCCTCTTCCGTCATATTTCTCTGCACTCACCTTCCTACCTGGGCAAACCATAAGTCACATAGCAATGGAACATGAACGTGCTCTGAGATCTGAATCTTTCATTGCAGCTGTCCGAGGACTCCTTATGCAATAAGAAACTAGCGTATCCTACCACAATGTGTTTGAAAGCTATCATCTACAGAATAGGAGAGCGAAAATCACTCCATTTTTGCCTCACTCTTCGTGAAGCAGAACATGGTCTTTTCCTTTTCTTCATTGACTTAAATTCCATTTACTTTCCATGCAGTGTTCATTCCTTTGCTTCAGGGGTAGGATTTTGTGATTCCTCACCTGCAGACAACAGCTGGGGTTCATCACAACAAGTGCCCTCCCTAATAGCCATCACTCATTTACGCCTTCCCCCCCATGTACCTGCCCTCCAGCAACCCTCAGTTTGTGCTCTAAGGTTGAGTCTGTTTCCTCATTTGTCTATCTTCCTCTCCCCACTGTGTTCATCCGTGTTCTTTCTGAAATGCCACAAGAATGAAGTCAGTGGGGACTTGTCTTTCCTTACAGATTTTCCTTAGCTTAATCCACTCTAGATGCATCCGTAAGATTTCATTCTTTGTGAAGCTGGGTCCTATTCCATTGTATATCTGTCTCCCACATTTTCTTTCTCCATTCATCAGTGAATGGAACAGTGGGACTCCCTCCATAGTTTTGCTATTGTTGATAATAATGTTGCTATAAACATCATGGTGCTTGTACTCCACTGAACGTGCATTTTTGTGTCCTTTGGGTAAATACCTAGGAGTTTTTTGCTGGATCCTATGGTTGTTTGATTCTTAGCTTTTGGAGGAGCCACCAGACTCTGTTCCAGAGTGGCTGCAGCGGCCCACATGCCCACCAACAGTGCAGGAGGGTTCCACTTTAAGCACAACATTACCAGCAATTTCCCAAGGAGGAAATGTTAAATCTGTGGGATAACCTGACTGACCCAGCGTCAGGCAAGCAGTTCCAGAAATTCACCCCAGGGTTCCTGATGCCAAGCTCCTTGGAGCCACCAGCATGCCTCTATCCAGGAGAATGCCCAAAGACTCTCCTTCTGACTTTACCACAAATGAAACTACAGAGAAAATATGGCAAGTCCAAGTATCTAGATGATCCATTTAGTGAAACGAGAAAATCAAGCTTCAGTTTTATTATTTTTTAAAAAGATTCATTTAATTATTTGACAGACAGAGACCACAAGCAGGCAGAGAGGCAGGCAAAGAGAAATGGGGAAGCAGGCTCCCCATTGAGCAGAAAGCCCAATGCTGGGGCTCTATCCCAGGACCCTGGGATCATGACCTGAGCTGAAGGCAGAGGCTTTAACCCACTGAGCCACCCAGGTGCCCCCGGAGGTGCCTTCTTATCCCCACCTGACAGCAACTTCTCCACTCTGGCTCCATGAGACCCAAAGTCTTGAAATCAACGTCTGAGTCAGTCATGCAGCTTGTCCCAGGACGTCAGCATTCAAAGAAAGAAGCAGGTACATTGGGTGCAATGTCACACCCAGGTCAGGACAGGAGGTAAAAACTTCTCTTTAACTCCAAACCTCCTGGGCTTTTCTCTTGTCTCTAGTGGAACCACAAAGCCAAACTGAAGCAGCTGTCAGCAATCTAGAGTGGGGGCAAGAGTTCCTGAGTTTCCCTGCAGGGAGAACGTGGCAGTTCATTTCTGGCTTATGAAGGTATTTGGAACATCTCTGTCCTGGGCAATCACTTTGATTAGAAAGGGAAGATGACATTTACTCTGTGTGTGTTTTTAACATATAATTTGTTTCTTCATCTAACAGTGTTTATTCAATGGGGCCTAGTCTCTGGTGGAATGGCCAGCATCTAGAGTTAGATGGCTGTTTGTGGTCAGATAGAGACTTGGATGATGTCTCGTCATTTGTCAAAGGTGATGTTTCATAATTGATTAGTCTTTTCATCCAAAGATTTACAATGAGGGCATAGCGAAATTCAAAATGATTCCAAGGATTCCAATTTAAAAGTGAATCTTGTGGGGCACCTGGGTGGCTCAGTGGCTTAAAGCCTCTGCCTTTGGCTCAGGTCATGATCCCAGGTCCTGGGATCGAGCCCCACATCGGGCTCTCTGCTCAGCAGGGAGCCTGCCTCCCCTCACCCCCCACCTGCCTCTCTGCCTACTTGTGATTTCTGTCTGTCAAATAAATAAATAAAATCTTAAAAAAAAAAAAAAAAAGAAGGCACCTCCGACCCAAGGCCTACACACCTGCTCCAGTTCCTGGGAGAAGGGGAGACACATGCTTGTTTCTGAGTAGTAATTAGCTTCATTCTAAAGTCGACCAATGCCACTGTCCTTTTTGGAGAAGCAAAGTTACCTTTCAAACAAACAAACAAACAAACAATGCTCAACTCATCAGTTCCAAATGCAACATGAGTTGGGTCTGATTTCCTTCCAGGCTCCAGAACCCCACTGGGAGGTCCCTTCTGCACCATCCTGACAGCCCATTACTACCAAACCCAGGGACATGGGGCACAATGGTGAGTTGGTGGATGGCTCTAGAGGTTGTTATTGCCACTCTGGAGCCTGGGGTAACAGAGGCTATAAAGCTCACCACTGCCTCCTGGAGAAACAAGCTACAGTGAGTTGCCTCTTGGGGTCTCTCACCCAGCGCCTTACCACTGCCCTCATTGCCAATAGGCTGCACGGACTCATCTTCCAGCGTCTTTCACACTGCAGCTCGTCACTGCCTCCAGTGATGGCAAAGAGCATTGCCATATCTTTCAGTGACTCTCGCAATGCAGCTCAGCACTCCCTCCAGTGGCGTGAACCTGTACTGCCCGGCCTTCCAGCGTCTCACAATTCAGCTCTCAACTGCCTCCACTGATCTCAAGCTGCACTGGCATGTCTTCCACCATCACTCAGACTGCAACTCAGCACTGCCTGTAGTGGCAGAAATCTGCACTACCTCTCCTTTCCATGCCTTGCACCCTATATGTCCACTTCATCCATTGTTGAGAAGCTCCAGCAGCACATCTTCCAGCGTCTCGCCCACTGCAGCTCTTGGAGGCAAGCTGAGCTGCCCCAACTTTCAACATCTGTTGCCCTGGAGTTCAGCGCTCCCTCCAGTGGTGGAAAGCTGAATGATGAGAGCTGCTTGATGGCTTGGCAGTGCAGAAGTCTTTTACTGGAGGCAGTGCTGAGCTGCATTGTGAGAGCTGCTGGGAGATGTGCCAGTGCAGCTTGCAGCCACTGGAGGCAGTAGAGAGTCGCATTTCAAGACCCTGGAAGAAATGGAAATGTTGGTTCCCGCCACTGGAGGCAGTGGTCAACTGCAGTGCAAGGGATGCCAGAAGGTTTTGCAGTGTTCCTTACCGCCTCTAGAGGCAACAGTGAGAGACAGTGCAAGACCATGGGTGTTGTGGCTGTGCAGCTTGTTGCCACTGGAGGCAGTGTAGAGCTTCAGTGCAAGACTCTGCAAGCGTGGCCATGCAGGTTCCTACCACTCGAGGCAATGGAGAGCTGCATTGCGAGACTCTGGAAAAAGTGGCCGTGTTGCTTCCCACCATTGGAGGCAGTGGTTAGCTGCAATTTGAGATGCTGCAAGGAGTGGCAATCTAGTTACCTAGACCTGGAAGCAGTGGTGAGCTGCATAGTGAGATGCTGGAAGATGAAGTCATGTCAATTCTTTCCACTGGCAGCAGTGATCAGCTGCAGTGCGAGGAACACCTAAAGGTTTTGCAGTGCTGCTTATGGCCACTAGAGGAAGTGTCGAGCTCCGGTGCAAGTCCATGGCCAGCGTGGCTGTGCAACTTGTCTCCACTGGAGGCAGTGGTAAGCTGCAGGGCGGGATGCTGCAAGGAGTGGCAGCACAGTTTCCTACCACTGGAGTTAGTGGTGAGCTGCAGGATGAGACACTGGTAGGAGAGGCTGTATCCATTCCTGCCACTGGAGGCGGTGGTCAGCTGCAGTGTGAGGGATTCCTAAAGGCTTTGGAGTGGTGCTTCTGGCCACTAGAGGCAGTGTTGAGATGCAGTGCAAGAACATGGACAGCGTGGCTGTGCTGCTTGTCGCCACTGGAAGCAGTGCTGAGAGGCCATGTGAGATGCTAGAAGGAGTGCCAGGGACGTATCCTATCACTAGAGGCAGTGGAGAGCTGCAATTTGAGATGCTGCAAGAGTGGTAGTCTACTTACCTAACACTGGAAGCAGGGTGAGTTGCAGAGTGAGACGCTGGAAGAAGAACCTGTGTTGATTCTTGTCACTGGACAGCTGTGGTATGAGGGATGCCGGAATGCTTTGCAGTGCTGCATACTGCCACTAGAGGCAGTATTGAGCTGCAGAGCAAGACAATGGATTCCGTCACTGCGCAGCTTATTGCCACTGGAGGCAGTGAAGTGCTGCAGTGTGAGATGGTGAAAGAAGTTGGAGTGCTGTTTACCACCACTGAAGGCAGTGGTGAGCTGTGCAGTAAGTGGTGCTGGAGACAGGACACTGCAGCTTGCCACCACTGGAGGCAGCGGTGAGCTCCAGTGGAGACGCTAGAAGAAGTTGCAATGCACTTTCACACCACTGGATGCAGTGGAGAGCTACAGCAGGAGACCCTGGGAGAAGAGACAATGTTGGTTCACACCACTGCAGGCAATGGTTAGCAGCAGGGCGAGGGCAGCCGGAAGGTTTTGCAGTGCTCTTTACTGCCACTAGAGGCAGTGTTGAGATGCAGTGTGGGACCAGGGATTGTGTGGCTGTGCAGCTTGTCTCCACTGGAGGCAGTGGTGAGTTGCAGTGTGAGATGTTAGAAGGAGTGGCAATGTCAGTTCCGGCCCCTGGACATATGAGATCTCAGTCCAACTCTTATGAGAACTCAGGCAGTTCTCTGAGATTTTTTACCCATGAAAAATCATTCCAAATATCGTGAGATGAGAACTTATTCCAAATATCAAGAGATCTCAGTCCAAATCTCCTGACAACTTGGGCAATACTCATGAGATTTCTACCCAAATCTCACGATTCTACCCAGGTGGGTAGAAATCTCATGACACTATCTAGGTGGGTAGAAATCTCATGAGAATTGCCCGAGTTCGAAGGAGATTTGGACTGAGATCTCTTGAGACTTGGAAAAAGTTCTCATGAGATTTCTACCCACCTGGAATGGGTAGCATCACCTGGAATGTAGGATGTGGACCCTCTAGGAATCTGTCCATTTCTTTCCTCTGCTTCTCCTTTACCCGTCACCTTCGTCCCATCTCCTAGTCTCTGCTCCAGTGGCCCAACTACCAATTGATGCCCCGTCTCACAACTTGAACCTCCACCAATTCCCAAGGGGAGAACACTGAATTGGCCCCTGCTTGGATCGCTCAATGTAAGTCAAGAGAACAAGATTGCTTAAGAATATGGCATCACCAACTAGAACTGTGTATTTACAGTGTGCATATGTTGGGGAACAAAAAGGTGAGGAAAAAAAAGGAAAAGGGGGGAGGTATTTATCATGGGATAGTTCCAAAGATAAAGAGGGCACTGTTCCTTAAAAAAGAAAGGGGGAGGTTTCCAGATAGACTAAAAAATTTGTCATGTGCCTACAGCATCTTATTAGATGCTGGAAAGAAAAACATTTTGGTCTTCCAGATACATTACAGGATAAAAATTGATTCCCCCCCCCCCCCCCGTCCCCCAGCATCTCTTTCATTGTGAAATGGGTCACTCGGTTGAGAAACTGACATTCTTTAGTTGTCTGTGACAATGAATAGAGCATCACTTGGTTTGCTAGTCCATCGCCTGGGAAGGTTTCCAGACTATAAATGCCTGAGATCCAATGATGCTGATAGTTTTGCTGATTCCTAGGCCTCTGTGGGAGATTTCACTTTTTGCTATCAGCTGAGGGAAATGTGTTGGTATTTCTACTTCTCCTCTGGTTAATTCTTCAGAGTCAGGAAAACTCAAAATCAGTCTATGACAAGGGCACAAGGAACATTTTGTTAGAAAGTCTGAGTAGCACTGTTGACATCAGCTCAAATGTGCTATTTCTTTTTTTACTCATTATGAATTGGTCACCCACTAATTTGCCTTTAAACCTATATATATTTAATTTATTTTTCTTGAAATACCTCTTTTGAGCAGTAGTAAGACAGGTAGTAGGGTCATAGATATTAGATTGTCCTCTTATTTAAAAAAAAAGGCCAGCATCTGCATTTTGATATGACAGACTATAACATAATTTCTCAATTCTAACTCTAACACAGTTAAGAGAATTTCTAATTAAAACACGAATAACAAATTATTCCGGGGTTACTTGAAGATCTTAGGCCAAAAGGTAACATTAAACAATGTTTGACTTTAAATTTAATTTCACATCCAAATTAGGGTCACTAAAAAAGGAAAGGGAAAAGAACAACAACAAAAAAAGCAAGTTTTATATCTAAATACATAAAATTGAGAAGTAATATTAATTTCCAAGAATAAAACTTTGATTATTTATAGTCATCTGGGAATAAGATTTTCGGCCTATATCCACTTTCTAGATAATAAAGTTAAGCATATAATGGGAATCTTTTCCAACTGTATCATATACTTCCTTGACTTTTTCTCATCAACTTAGCAACTGGGTTGTCTGTGCGAGGGTTTCTTGGGATTGCAGCGTGGGTAGAACTTCTGACCCCGCCCTAAATGACTCAGCCTGAAGTGCTTGCAAATGGCTTTGGTTTTGTAATCTCTTCCTCTGATATGATTGAAGAATAGAAATTCCATCCTCTTAATTTGTTGGTTCTATCTGCTATTGCCTTGGGAGTATTGAAGAAAAAATCTCATTAAATTTATTAAATGTTGCTTTTTAAAGTCACTGAGTGAGGGAGTAGAGATACTAACTATGGATTAAAATTCAGAGAATTTATGTCAGTTATTATCTTGATAGGTGTGCTCTCAAGGACTGAATTTACTCAAAGTCTAACCCTAAGCTACGTGAGACTAAATATAGATGAATGGCTTCTCTTTTCCTTTAGTGATGGAAGAATTCTAGAAGAAATATTCAAAATCAGAGGCAGAAAACCCGTGTTCTTTTTTTTTTTTTTTTTTTTAAAGATTTTATTTATTTGACAGACAGAGATCACAAGCAGGCAGAGAGGCAGGCAAGGAGAGAGGGGGAAGCAGGTTCCCCGCAGAGCAAAGAGCCCGATGTGGGGCTCGATCCCAGGACCCCGAGACCATGACTCGAGCTGAAGGCAGAGGCTTTAACCCACTGAGCCACCCAGGCACCCCGAAAACCTGTGTTCTAATGACACATCTAGTTACAGACATTAGTTCCATAAAGTAAAAGCAGACATAGTGAAGTCTATTGCATTGGGACTGGTGAGATACAGAATACAGACCTCTGTTTCTGGCCCTATCGCCCACTAGTGGCATGGCTCTGGGCAGAAACTTGCCTTCTCATTGATCTCATTCCCTTCTTCTAATAAAACGGAGTGCAACAAGATAAGCAATAAGGACCTTCCCGCTCCAAAAGCCATTATTTAACCTGGATGCAATGTGTGGGATTGGATATTACCAAGAGGAATCTTTCCCAACTGTATCTGATACATAAGTGTAGTTGTGATACTATGAATAATGAAGTCATGGCTACAAGCACGTAGTCAAAAGGGAAGTAGGATCAGAATCTATGAGTCAACTTAAAAATTATTTACTCTAGGTGATAGAATCCCAAAAGTGCTGTAATAATAATTCTTCTCGTAATTGATGCCACTTATATAATTTAAAAACTTAAGCTTCTTATGCCTAAGTACTTAATTACTCACCCTTTTCAAATTAAATGCATTAAATGCATATGTATGTTCCCCAGTCAATAAGAATACCTTAAAAAAAATTCTGGAACTTTAAATTATATCTTTTGGATCTGCCAATTGAAATTGAGTTGGTCGTGGATCCCTCTGTTGAGAAACTTGTCCTATGTTTATTTGGGCACCATCATCAGTTAACTCTACTTTTGGGATCAAAACCAAGGATAAGATCTATGGTGGTGATGAAAATATAAAACTCTTTGGTGGACTTGACCCCAAGGCAAGCAGGAGAAGAAAGAAAGAGGTCTAGGGACTAAGAGTATTGATCTCCGACCTAGAAATTGTAAATCCAGTTTCCTTCAAGAAAGACCTTTTACATGACAAAGGCACAGTCCAATTACATGGTTAGGATTCATTTGCACTTCTCCTCTTCAACTTGATCCAGATGCCATTAGTTGGACGAAGAATCAGCTCTCCTGCTAGACCAAGTTCTTCTCTTTTCTGGTTGGATTCTACCCAAAAATGCCTCAGGATGCAGGAAAGAATGCTCTTTTCTTCCATTATGGCAAATTTCTGACCTTCAAGTTAATGTAAATAGCATTACCTTAATTACACATATATCTCAAATCTGAGAAATCATAGGTCCTATTAGAGGAAGCAAGCAATTTCATGTTTTCACAGTAGGGACAATCAGAATCACTGGGGATGTTTGTTAAGAAGGAGGATTTCAGTTCCCTTCTCTGCTCCTACCCAGTGCATCCGAATAGGTCGGATGAGGTAGGTATCTGTATTTGAGCAATATCTCAGATAAATTCTGGGGTCACTGAAGCACGAGAATCACTACTTTAGAAGGCTTTCTTATTGGGCCTTTAATTTAATTTACTATAGAGTCACCATATATGCTTCAGATTCATCATTTAAATCTGACCTCATTTTACTAACACCTGCATTTACATGGATGCTAAAATGCTAGAGATCCTAAAGTGAAAGTGTTTATAATACATGGTGATATGCATTCATTTTGGTTAAGTAATTCAGCCGGCTATATGGTGAGCATTCTTTGTTTTCATCTTGCATGATGCAAGATGAAACACAGATATTAGGTTAAATACAGCTAATCATTACAAATAAATTTTCCACCTTATAAAATACATTCTTCTTTGGTCCAAAATCGACATTTTAAAACTCTACCATGTAACTGATTGTGTTTATGTTATGGGCTGAACTATGTCCCCCCCCCCCCCAAATTCATATGTTGAAGCCCTAACCCTGTACCTTAGAATGTGGCTGTTTTTGCAGATAGGGCTTTTATAGAGGTTAGTTAACTTAAAATGAGGTCATATGGATGGACCTTAATCCAATCTGAATGGTGTTTTTTTTTTTTTTTTAAAGATTTGATTTATTTGACAGACAGAAATCACAAGTAGGCAGAGAGGCAGGCAGAGAGAGACGAGGAAGCAGGCTCCTTGCCGAGGAGAGAGCCCAATGCGGGGCTCGATCCCAGGACCCCGGGATCATGACCTGAGCCGAAGACAGAGGCTTTAACCCACTGAGCCACCCAGGCGCCCCGAATGGTGTTTTTATAAAAAGAAAAAATCAGGGTGCCTGGGTGGCTCAGTTGGTTAAGCATCTGCCTTTAGCTCAGGTCATGATCCCAGGGTCCTGGGATCAAGTCCCACATCAGACTCCCCTCTCACTGGGGAGTCTGCTTCTTCCTCTACCCTCCCCCCCTACTCATGATCTCTCTCTCTCGCTCTATCTCAACTAAATAAAATCTTTAAAAAAATAAAATAAAAATAAAAAGAAGAAATCAGGACACAACACACACAGGAAAGATCCTGGGGAGATACAGGGAGAAGACAACAGTCTATAAGCCAAGCTTTAGAAAGGGCCCAGAAAAACCCCACCGTGCTGACACCTCGATTTCAGACTTCCAGACTTCCAATATGAGAAAATGATTATCTGTTGTTTAAGCCACCCAGTTGGTAATATTTTGTTATAGCAGCCCTAGCAAATTAATCTACTTTATGATAGTCTTTTTTGGAACAATAACATATAGTGAGGGGGAGGAGAAGAGAAACCAGATTTTTAAAAGACTGTTGCCTATGAGACACTACATCTCAAAGAAATTACTGTGAGAAATGCACTACCACGTGGGCTGGAAAGGTGAAACCAATTCTGATGGATACAAACCTATACAGTTTCTGGGTCCCGCAGAGAAGGGCACATATGCGTAAGGATGGCGTCCTTGCAAATTCTCAGGAAAGAATCTCTCGGGCTGGAACTCCTCAGGATTTGGGAAGTATCTTGGATCTCTATGCAGTGCATAGGGAACGATGATGACTTGAGAGCCTTTCACAATTTTGTAACCCCCTGTCAAGAGGTAGGCAATATGCCATAAGAATGGAGTAAGATGGACATAAAAAATCCATTCTACCTACTCTTCCAATTACAGAGTTCTTACCAACTTCACAATCTTCATTAATATTACGAGCGAATAAAGGAACAGAAGGAAAAAGGCGAAGGCTTTCCTTAATGACACATTCCAGGTATTTGAGTTTCTTCAGGTCTTCTAAGGTAGCAGGACGATCAGACTTCCCTGGTTAAAGGAAATACATGAGATGACAATGAAGGAACTCTATGGGCTTGGGGAATGGGACATCCAAGAGGAATTAATCAAAGCACCAAATGTTAAATACTTATAGCCAAAGTAGGATTTCTATTATACATAATCAAAACAAAATGAGATGTGTTAAGTGAAAGAAAGAAAGACACGAAAGGTCATGTATTGTATGATTCCATTCATAGGAAGGGTTCAGAACAAGCAAATCCGTAGAGACTGAAAGTAGATTAGTGGTTACCAGGGGCTGGAGGAAGAGGGAATGGGGTATGGCTGATTAACAGTACAGGGTTACCTTTTGGGGTACTGCAAATGTCCTGGAATTAGATAGAGTAATGGCTGCACAACATTGTGAATGCACTAAATCACACCCTTTAAAATGGTTAGTTTTGAGTTCTCAGAGAATCCAGATAATGCATCTTCTCTTGGATCAGATTCTTGCACTCTCCCCAACATGGCCCCTAAAGGCCTTTCATTCCTGGGTCAAACAAAGACAGGGAGATTGCCTCCTGCCTCCAGGCCAGAGGAGACATCAACCTCTCTAGACTTGCCACAGGAAGAAGAAGAACAAGGAGCAAATGAACATACTGATGAGGTACAAAATGAAATAGACAGGCTTACGGAAAAAGCCAGCGAAGAATTTTGAAGGGATAACAGAAATATAACAAACGCCCCAATCGTGTTTCCAAAGGAGGATGGAATTGATCACCCAAATCCCAAATTCTGGGGTAATAGCATCTGTCAACCACTCAAATCTGCTATTACTTGGAGGGGAAGACAAAAAGGCACTGCATTATCTGACCAGAGTCGAAGTGACCAAATTTGAAGATATTAAATCATTATAGAATAGGTGTTCATTTTGATAAAAACCCTTCCTTCAAAACTAAAGTTTTCTCCAGAGAGTTTCATCTGGATGAGAGTGTGATCCATCTTCAAAGCCTACCGAAGTCAGATGGATTTGAAGAGATGCCCTAGTCAAATGCAAAATAAAGCCAGAGGGAAAAGGGAGCATGAGAAACCAGAGAGCTTCGTTTTCTGGTTTACTGACCATCCTGATGCAGGCACAGAGACGAGTTAGGAGAGGACATCCAAGATGGTATTTGACCAAATCTGTGACAGTACTTCTTAGTTCCTGACATGGATGATGAAGAAGGGGATGGAGGAGAGGAATGTACTAATGAAGATGGGAATGGGAATGAAGGAGAAGTTGAAGAATTGGGGGAGGGAGGAAAAGAGCATGGGGAATGGAAGACTGATGGAGTCCAATCTTCTTGTTTTAATTTTCTCCAGTCCCCTTTCGCTCAGTCATGCTATTCTTGAAATCTCTCTTCTCTCCTTTATACCATGGGTCTCAACTTATTTTGGGGGGCAATTTGAGCACAATACACTGGGAAGAGAAACTCTACCCTTTTCAATTCCAAATTTATTCTTATCCCTTTCTGTCTCAACCAAAACTTCATATAAACAACATTACTGTGCTCTTGGGGGACAAACAAAACAAAACAAAACACCTCATCTGCTCCCTTAGCTCTGCTAGAAGATGGAGAGTGCTTGGTCTCCATGTGTTGGTGCACAGAATTCTAGCTTTTCTCCTTTTCCTCAATATTGGGCTCAGATATTATATCGTGTCTTTATGTGAATATGGACAGTTAGCATTTACCAATATGTATATGTCTACTTTCTTGTGTTTGTATTTACTTCTTTTTAAATGGGTTTCTAGAAGAACAGAGAAGGGTGGATTAGATGAAGTGGGCATCTTTATAGCATAGTTTCTCCTTTGGCATGTTTAATTGTGATGTTTAATGGGCATCCTTGAAGTTTAGGATGACACTTTAGAAATAAAATCCTCTTCTCATGACTTGAGCCCTACCACTGGATAGGAGACTCAGAGAGCCTATAAGACCTTATCCGGAATTGACATTCTCTAGTGTAATTTTGTTCCTATTTATTTTTTTAAAGATTTTATTTATTATTATTATTATTTTTTAAAGATTTTATTCATTTATTTGAGAGAGAGAGAGAGAGAGAGAGATCACAAGTAGGCAAAGAGGCAGGCAGAGAGAGAGGAGGAAGCAGGCTCCCTGCTGAGCAGAGAGCCCAATGCAGGGCTCGATTCCAGGACCCCGGGATCATGACCTGAGCCGAAGGCAGAGACTTTAACCCACTGAGCCACCCAGGCACCCCTGTTCCTGTTTATTTTTAAATTTCCTTTTTGTTTCACTGGGTGGGGGGGAATGGTCAGTTTTAAACATTAACAGTGTACAAGTTGTTGTTATAAAACAACTAAACATACACAAATAAATGTTAATCTTATGTGTAACAAGAGGAATTAAAACTTGCAACTTAATGCCCAAAGATTAGTTGCTCATGAAATTTTAGAGCTAATACTGGGGGTAGAAGAAAAAGTGAGGCACCATCACAGAAAACAGGAGAAGCACCAGAATAAAGCGTCTAGAATAATGGCATTTTAATTATGTGATATCAAAAAGTATTTGTAAGACCAAAATGAGCAAGATATTGTAGAGGATACAAAATGTGAATGTATCCACAAATAAGGTGTGAGTTTTTCAAAGACCAGATTAACTCACTGTAAGCAATATGAGAGAAATTAAAATCAATACAGAAAAAAATGACTACAGAAGCAGAATGAACAAGTTTAGATTGTCTCCATTCTACAAAATAAAAGTCTTCCCTCTTGGTATGACATTCCAGTTCTCACATCATATGAACACAAAACTACTTGTCCAACGTCATCTCTCAATATGTTCTACCATAGGTTCTAAATTCTAGCTGCCCCTCACTATTCACTACTGTCTTCTAAATGTTTCCATTTCTGTGCCATTGTCCATCTGTTCTCCTCATTCTAGAATGCCTGACCTCTCCTCCTTTTACCTTTATTTTTCCCTTCCTACTTCTTTTCTCTATGCAACTGTATCAGATACCACTTTTTTGGTTGGCTGCACCAATCTTTTATTTCCTCCTCCCAGCTTTGGGAGCCACGTAATGTGTGATTCAACAAAGGATAAAATTGATGGCACAATGCATGGCCTCTTTGTGGTCAGCCAGCAATGGCCTCTGTGTGTGTCAAGCACTAATCCCAGGACCTATAAATGTTCCCTTACTTGGGAAAAAGGTATCATTGCAGATCTGATTCAGTTAATGATCAAAAAATGAGGAGATTATCCTGGATTATACAGGTGGGCTCTGAATGCCACCACAAATGTCTTTATAAGAAAGAGGAAGAGATCTCTCTCTCTGTCTCTCTCTCTCTCTCTCTCTCTCTCTCACACACACACACACACACACACACACACAGAAGAGCAGGTAGTGTAAAACATAGAGGCAGAGGTTTGATGGACCATAAACCAAGGAATGCTGCCAGGCACCAGAAGTGAGAAGGAACACAGTGCCTGCTAGGCTTCCAGAAGGAGAACAACCTGCCAGCACATTGATTTAGGCTCAGCAATACTGATTTTGGATTTCTGGAGTTCAGAACTGTGGAAGAATACGTTTCTGTTGTTTTAAGCCACCCAGCCTATAGAATTTGTTATAGCAGCCCCAGGAAACTAATACACCCTTCATTGCCCTTTCCTCTAGTCTTGAAGACAAACATGAGACCTAGAACAACAATCAAGAAGACAAAAGCCACACTGGCAAAGAACAGAGAGAAAAAAAGAGCAAGACTGGGCCTCTGACAACATCCTTGTTGTCATCCGCCTAGGACTCCTTACTTACACTCTTACACCTTGTATACCCAGCTACACAAGCAGATTGTTGGTTGTGTAATAGAAATGTATGTCCACCAGCTTAACCCACCTTTCCTCTCATTTGTGGCCAGACACAATCCAACATGGAACAGCTTTCCTGGATGCCCTCTAACTAATATCACCTGTTCCTTGCTGCTCCCAAATAGCACCTTCTTCCTATCACTCAAGTGCAAAGCCAGGATTGCATGCACAACGGCTGGTTCATCTACTAAGCCATGAGGTCCTCAGAGATAACAGCATTTATCTGTGTGTCCCCAGCACCCAGCCCAATGCAGTCACATGCCAGGCAGTTACCAAATGCCTGTAAGTCAGCAGAAGAGGCTTTGCAAAGGAGACAGTACTGGAAGGGATCCCACAGGGGAGCTTTCCTGCGTATGACGGTGTCTTTACAACAGGCCCTACTGCACATCCTCGATGAGCGCTTTCAGTGGCATTTCAGTGGACTTGGGACCCACGGAGCAGCTAACGATGGGGCCAAACATACCAAACACTTCCTCCAGCTCACTGTCCACTTGTTTCTGGACTTCTGGGTAAGAACCCAATAGATACAAGGACCAGTTTATTGCCGCCGCTGTCGTATCATGGCCCTACAAATGTGAGAAGAAATATGGCTTAAAAAGCAGAGTTATATCAAGAAGATCAGGAATGATGACTCTGTTCTGAGTTGTCTCTGGATCTAACAGCTGCAATGTGACTCCAGAACATAACAAATTCATTCCACACAGCATCTTACCTTGGTGAGAAGCAAACAGACAAAATAATCCCTTCAAGGTGGAGGTTCATGCTTAGAGAGACATTTCTCTGCTACATGGAGCTGTCTACCTGGTGAGAAGTGGTTCGCTGTGCTGATAAGGGGCATTCCCAGGAACGGGGCACACCAGGCAGTTCTGAAGGGGTAAAAGTCCAGGGGTGCCTGGGTGGCTCAGTCAGTTAAGCATCTGCCTTCAGCTCAGGTCGTGATCCTGGGGTCCTGGGATCGAGTCCCACATCAGGCTCCCAGCTCAGTGGGGAGTCAGATTCTCCCTCTGCACCCCCTCCCCTGGCTCGTGCTCTCTCTCTCTTTCTCTCTCTGAAATAAATAAATACAATCTTTAAAAAAAATAAAAGGGGGGCATGTGTGATTTTTGTGAGCCAGCTTTGCCAGATCTGTGCTTCTCTACTTTCCCCCACTGGCAAGGTGGGTTTTTACCTGTCCATGTGAACATGAGGCAGTATCTATGCAGTTCTGAATATTCTCCATGCAAGAAATTGATCAATAGCTTCATTTAACACGTGCCGAGTTCCAGACAAAACACCTAAGTACTTCGCAGAAACCAACACAACTGTTGTTCACGAAAACATCATGAAATACTTGATACTGTTATTCACATTTTTGAGATCAAATACTGGAGGCTGAAAGTCCTATTTCATTTTGTCTGCTACACAGAGAAAGCAGGATGAAATGAAACAGAGCACGGAATTTACCGGAGCACACTGCCGGGCTAGGGCAGGGGCAAAAACCTTCCTCTCCAGTGGCTAGTAGCCAGGCAATGGAGGGCCGGGCACTGAGAGCCTGTGGCTCCCTTAGGGAGGTCTCACTATTATAGTCTGGGGCATGCCTCCTATTCCATGCAAAGAAGAAAAAAAGTTAGGATTTCAAAGAAAGTTAAAACTGGAAGAAAGAGAGCATTCACTGGTCTGGTTGTTTTCCTGGTGTGCAAGATCACTGGTGGGAGACAGGTGTGTGTGTGTGCCGTATACATGTACGTATGTGTAGGGATAGGCGTGTGGATGACAGTGCATGTGTGTGTACTAGTATGTGTAAGTGCATGCGTACGCACATATGTGTGCAAATAGAGTGGTGATGGGAGGTCTCTCCCCTTCAATATCAAATAACAGCCAATATCTGCTACATACTTCCTCCATGCCAGGCACAATTCTTGGGACACTTTAAAAAGTTATTGGTCTAATCTACAAGCCCCGTGCTCTGACAACGAGGATGCTGACACCCAGAAAGCCTGGATGAGGGGCCCGAAGTCACACCTCTAGGACGGGTTATGGCTGGGACTTGGCCCCAGAACCCACATGCCGAAACCCTTTCCACTTTTTGGCCAAGTAGATGTCCATGTTCTCTATAACATTTCTTTTCAATAAAGTGCTCTACTTAAAGAAGAAGTTTGAAATCACTGCTCTACGCCATCTCTCTATTTTACACAGGAAAGCTGGGACAGAGATTGGGGATGACTGAAACCATCTCATAGGGCCAGTATGAACCAGAAGGAGAAACCAAGTCGACAGAAGCTTAACGCCACCTGCTCCAGGGCGCTGACTGTCCTTCCTCAGGAAAAACAGACAGACCGACAGACAAGTGCTAGCATCGCATCCTGACGGCTGCAGGCAGAGCAGCGAACAACACCATCGAGCATACGCTGAGCCATCGAAAACTACTGATGCCTTCTGCTTTCCTCCACTTCCAAAATATTACCACGTGGTGCCTAAAAAATATTTCTTTATTTGGCAAGCCACGTATTGAGACTCACTCCTTGTAATATTTAATATAATTAGAATTATCTCTGTAAAAAGTGCATCTTTTATTATTATTATTATTATTTGAAGACCAGAAATCTTTTTAGAATCATAAACTGGTTAAATTCTCTACGGGAGGACTCTTGCTCTCTTCTTCAGTTGGGGCAGCTCACAGCAGTAGCTAAGTACTCATAGGTAGAGGCAGGAAGAAGACAGCCTTCTTTAAAAGAAGCTAGGGAAGAAACAGACTCATGGGTTTTAGAGATGAAAAGGAAGTGTGAAGTGATGTAGAGAATGGACAGTAATTTCTGGCTGCTCTTCTGCTCGGGAAAGTCTGATAGACCTTAGGTTTTCTTTTTTTCTTTTTTAAGATTTTATTTATTTACTTGACAGACAGAGATCACAAGTAGGCAGAGAGGCAGGCAGAGAGAGAGAGGAGGAAGCAGGCTCCCCGCGGAGCAGAGAGCCTGATGCGGGGCTCGGTCCCAGGACCCCAGGATCACAACCCGAGCCAAAGGCAGAGGCTTTAACCCACTGAGCCACCCAGGTGCCCTGACCTTAGGTTTTCTTGAGGGGGAAAAGAATGTGTCTACTCTGTATCTACTCTGTAACCACCATGAATCAAAGATTTTCTGAACAAGGAAGTTGATATGATACTTAATTATAAAATTAATTATACTGATAATTATAAAATTAAATTTTATAATCTTTAATGCTAATCTAATGATTCTTCCTTAATTATATGAAGCCACTTTAAAATTTCATTAGGGACGCCTGAGTGGCACAGTCCATTAAGCATCTGACTCTTGGCTTGGGCGTGGGTCATGATCTCAGGGTCATGGGATCGAGACCCACAGGAGGCTCCATGCTCAGCGTGGAGTCTACTAGGATTCTCTCTCTCCCTCTGCCCCTCCACCCCCTCTAAAATAAACCTTAAAAAAATAATAAATCTTTAACATAAATACATAAAATTTCATTAAACTTCTAAAAATAATGTTAAAGATTCTACAAAAACCCTGAAGTTTATTTAAAGGTATCGGAAAATAACATGATGATATAAAATACCTCAAACATGAAAGTGTCAACTTCTTCTCGAACATCTTCATGACTTAGCTTGTTCCCTTCATCATCAGTCACATTTAAAAGCAAGTCAAGAAAAGCCCTGCGTTTATTTTTGGAGGGGGAAGAGTCCTTGTCAGCACTTCTGTGTTCTTCATCTCTCTTCATTTCACTGGTCCTTTCAGTAATGACCTATGATTTAAACAATCACATGCTTTTGTTTGGAATTTATTATTAACCTAACAATACGCTTTCCTATGGAAATATACTAGCTTCTTTAACTTATTTTTTTCTAAACCTTTCCTATCCCTGCTATTGCAGTAATAACTTAGGCTCTTGCAAAAATACAATCAAGCTTCCTGATCAATTTTAGGGCATTATTTGATAAGACTTCTAAAGATGAATTTAATGTCAGGCAACTTCGGAATTTTCGAGGGCTATTTTTATAGTCTTTCAAATGCGGTACAGCCTAATCATCTCTAGAGGTCTGAATGAGCCAAGGAGATAAAAGTACAGGTGTGGAGAGAACGCAGTCCTTGTATGGTAGATTCAGGACCCATCACTGTAATTACATGTTGTACTGGAAAAAAGAAATAGCAAGTTGATGGTCAGTTCACCTGTTTGCTTCCTGTTCCTTCTGGCGAGACTACTCCTTCCTCCGCGTGGCTGGCTCCCTCCTTTCTTTCCAGTCTCTGCGCATCAACACTGTCAGAAAGACCTTCCCTGATCCCTGCGACACTAGTCCCTAGCACTGTCTTCCCAAGCCTGCTTTATTTTTTCCCATTTCCCTGGCCATCTGGCATGATGTTACACTTTGTATTTGGTGTCTTTCTCTTCCAATTCAAATGTATGACCCACATGGAAGCAAATTTATCTTTGTTTACTGATGTATTTCCAAACTCTAGAACACGGCCTGGCATTTTGAGAATGCTCGTTATTCGCTGAATGAATGGAAGCATGAAAGCCACCAACTCAACATTTTTTTCTCCTATCAGGCAATTGACTAAACCAAGTGGTTTGAATGAATAGACCCCAAGTTCTTTGAGGGCAAGATGTCCTGATGGAACCGCTGGTGCTTCAGATTCAGTATGCAATTTTCAATATTTATTAAATGAATAATACTGTTCATCTGGTTTGGAATTCATTAATTATTGATACTGATATTCATGCATGAAATCTGAGGAAAAACTCAATTGTATCCGTAAAAGACAAACTATTGGCCAGGCTCCTAAGCCAGATGATTGCTCTAGACTTGTCTTTAATGCAGACTGATCGCCTATATCAGAAAACAACATCGCTATCTCTTCGTTAGCTTTGAATTGGAAATAAAATAGTAATATCCAGTTAATTTTTATCTTTTCTGAGTTGAAATACTACTAAAAAGGCCCTTTGCCTTTGAAAACTGTCTATTCCAGACATTTTCCCAGAAGACCCTTATAATCCTCATCTCCTTATTCTCTTAATACAGTGCCCTATTAATAACTATTCACAGTTCATATTGCATTTTGTCATTTTTTAACAAAGACTTTATTTAGTTATTTGACAGAGAGAGAGAGATCACAAGTAGGGAGAGAGGCAGGTAGAGAAAGAGGGGGAAGCAGGCTCCCCGCTGAGCAGAGAGCCCAATGTGGGGCTCGATCCCAGGACCCTGGGATCATAACCTGGGCCGAAGGCAGAGGCTTCACCCACTAAGCCACCCAGGCACCCGCATTTTGTCATTTTTTAATAGATAACCTCTGTTACTAAACGGAACTTTTCAGGGTAGGGAACATACTGGTCCTACTCAGTACCCTATTTCTAACACTAGGTAAAGCATTTGGCACTTAGCAAGTGTTTAATTAATATTTACTAAATACAGAATTGAAATGTAATCATGTTACCTACCTTTTTCTATTATTCCATTCAAGTTTTATAAGGCACAGGCTCCATGGTCCTGCACTGGTTATATTCACAAAACACAAAAATCATGGATTTTTTAAAAGTTCTGGAAATGGACAGTGGTGATGGCTGCACAGCATTGTGAATGTATTTAATACCACCAAATTGGACCTTTAAAATGGCTTTAATGGCAAACTTTTGTATTATGTATATTTTACCATGATAAAAAAATAAATTGAGGACTTACATTATTGGTAAAATTATGTAGGATCTCTAGGCTCCTTTTGTGTTCCCACCCTTCTTTACACATGAGAAACAGAAAGTCAAGCCAGAGCCAGGGCATCTTCATTCTTCGATGTATTATATCACTCATTCTATAAACAGGATAAAAAGACATCAGCTGATACATGAAAAATGTGTATTTCTTTAGCACCTCTTTGGTGCCTGCTCTTAGCAAGAGCAGTATATGGAAATGAAGATGATTTGTCTTAGAGGCTACTAAGAGCTCTGTGCTTTACACTCAACATGAATGCATGGGCTTTCACATGTCCAGGGAAGCTTAGAATTTTAATGGTTTCATTAGTGGAAGGAAGAATTCCTTAGAGAACATCCTTACTAGATGGCCATCTGATGTCTGCTTTTGTTTCTTCAGAAAGAGTTCTGGACCTCCCAAGGCTGCTGTGGCTCTTGGATCGCACACTGGGATGAAATCTGCCTCTTTTTAATATCCTCTCATTAGCTTGATCGTTCCTCTGGAGTGAGAGGACACAAGTGGTTGCCCTCTTCCAGAGAGAAGTGCTCACCAAGCACCCAGGTCACAGAGCTGTCCCAGGGACCTCCCTCATCATTTCCAGTGATAAAGAAGCAAGACCTCAACAGGTTCCCCTCCTTTGGGACGGACTTAGACACCTGTTCTTCAGAAAGGTGTTTCCTGAGAGTCATCGATCGGACATACCCCTGTTTTCCTTTTCCTTTCCTTTTCTTTTTTTCTTTTCTTTCCTTTTTCTTTTCCACTTCATTTCTTTCTTTCCTTCCTTCCTTCTTTCTTTCTTTCCTTTCTTCCTTCCTTTCTTCCTTTCTTGAGAGAGAAACAGAGAGAGAGAAATCTCGAGCAGAGAGCAGAGGGAGAGAAAGAATCCGAAGCAGGTTCCATACTCAAAGCAGAGCCCCATGAGGGGCTTGATCTCACAAAGCTGAGATCATGACCTGAGCCACAATCAAGAGTTGGACACTTAATGGACTGAGCCATCCAGGTGTCCCCACCCCCCCATTTTTCCTTTTTGATGTCAACTTGAGCTTTTCTTTCTAAGCAATTATTAGAATTTATGTTGGATTTGTCAAAGTGTGTGTCTCCCTGCTATTCTTCCTGTTTGTGTGCTGCGATAAAACTAGTCAGCACCTAGGGCCATGAATGGCGGATGATAGATGCTCAGTAAATATTTATGAAAATAAAGTGAAATGAGAAGTGAACTTAAAGATAGGAAACATCAAATCAAATCCTGGCCCTGACTCCTACTAGTTGAATACTTGCAAGCCATTTTTAAAGCAAAATTGATTATTTCAATTAAAAATATAATATATACTCAGAGCAGAAAATATGGGAAAGGAGAATGAACAAAGGAACAACAAAAAAACCCAAAACACTGTAAGAAAGAAAAGCACACACACAAAACAATAATGACCACAGATAATATTTTGGTATAGTATCTTCTAGTTTTTTCTTTCTATAAATATTTTTTATACCTAGTGGTAATCATACTAAAAAATTGTTTTTATCTTTATCACTTCCATCATAATGTAATTTTTAAATATATTATAAAATCATTTTCAATTATGGCATAATCTGGGTGTGTCATCATTTACAAAACCATTCCTCTCCTGGCCATATACATGCTTAAATGACTAGGTCAATTTTAGTATCAAGTTTTATTTTAAAACAATTAAAATATTAATAATTAATTAATAGTTAATAATTATGAATAATCGCAGAAATTATTAGCACTAATTTTTAAGAAATTTTTAAGCCCTAATCAGTACCCATTTTAAAGATAATTAAAAGGACTTCATTTACCTATAAACTGCACGGACATACTCGGAATCATCATTACTCTGAGCACCAATATTCTTCCCCATAGCTGTTTCTGCAAAACGGGCAAGAAGAAACCGTTCAGTTCGAGCACATATCCTTTGTTTATTTTCCAGGGGCAAACACTTAAAAAAAAAGTCATAGGTCCTGTTCTGTTCTCATAGATTTTACAATTGTTTTCTCTCCCTTTTGCTTCTTCTCTTGTATCTTCTCCTTCTCCCTGTTCCTGCACCTTCTTCCCTCTGCCCTTCCAGGCATGTTGGCTCTGTGACTGTCCTGCTCAGAGCCCTCACAGTGGCTGCTGCTTCTCAGGGGCCTGAGCCATAGGACCACCCTGAAAAATCCAATATCCTTTCCTATCCCCGCATTCACCTTCCCCCTATAATGTTATTTTCCATTTGGGCCATTCTATCTCTACACCATAACTTTAGAAACAAATCAGTGAGACTTACCGCAAATTATATCTAAGGCACAAAGGGTGATGTAAAAAAAGCAGTTAAATGCTCCTTGGTTAACATGCTTTTCAAGCTTATGGACCAATATATTTGCTTGTTCATTCATGACATCTAAGAAATCTTCCAGAATTGTAAAATGGAAAGTGGGTGTTAACATTTTTCTCCTAGATCGCCATTTGTTTCCAGTACTAGAAACACAATACACGGTCACGAACAGGAGAGGCAACATTGGAAACAAATAAAATATAAATTTAGCCAAGTCAACAAAACTCTCCTGGAAGAGATTAATCTATACATTGTCAAATGCTTTGATCAGAAAGACAAAGATTCATAGATAGCTACTGAATGTGCATCATTTAGATATTATTCTATATTACTAATATTTAAAGGGGCACTCATAAAAATTGAAAAATTTAAGAACTTTTCTAAATTTCCAAGTTCCAAGTTTCTAAAAATTAGAATTTTTTTCCTCCCCTCTATTAAAAACCTCAGTCCTCTGATGATCCCTGTGGTCCATGATTCTACTTTGATCTCTCCTATTTTCAAATTCTCCACAGACCCCACAAAGGTTTTGCCTTTCTCTTGGCAGGCCTTCTCTCAGAGGATGGAGCCCTATGTCTGGACACAAGTTCCAGGATGGAGATTTTGTGCTCCATATTCTTCGCTGGGGCTGACTGCTTTTTTCACTGGATTTTCAAGATCTGCCTACCCCGAACTCTCCTTTCCTTTCTTTTTCGCACACCAGCACCTGACTCTTCTTGAAACACTGGTCATTGTCATTATTGAGTCCCATGGCTGGAGATTACCACACCTGGACTCCTGTCTGTCAGAGCCCACTGTTCTCCACAACTTTCCTTCCAGTTTCTCCCATACTTCCTGGTAGCACAGTCTTGCAGACAGGAGAACTACTTTGTGTCAATTCCTGACATAACAAATTACCTAATGGAGTAACTGGTTCTGTGAGACAGCTTTACAGATCTACAATGACATACCTTGTAAGAAGTCCTAGGCCAAGCCATGGTTCCAGGAACTTGTACATATAGGATTTATCAATTTGCTTTGAACTAGTTAAAATTACCTTGGAAAGAGAGGAAAAAAATAAGAGATATATAGACATCAACATAATTTCAACTCGAAGTTGAATTCTACCCGGCTAGAACACTACTTTTTAAAGGTACATCTCATAAGGGGCAGCTGGGTGGCTTGGTCATTAAGCATCTGCCTTCGGCTCAGGTCATGATCCCAGAGTCCTGGGACTGAGCCCTGCATCCGGCTCCCTGCTTCTCCCTCTCCCTCTGCTGCTCCCCTGTTTGTGTTCCCTCACTCTTTGGATCTCTCTCTGTCAGATAAATAAATAAAATCTTAAAAAAATAATAAAGGAACATATCATAACTATTATTTTTCTGTGATTCATTTTTATTCCTATGCTTTAAAGAAAGTCTAGTCGAGTTTTGAACGTGTAACTGTCATTCAGTCTTGGGACGAAATGGAGTTGAGAAAAAGGAAAATGTCCCAAGATAATGCTCTGGTTCCTATCATGAACTAGGAACCAAGTGGAGTCATTTATTGAGGGTGGGAGGATAGGAGAGAAAAGATAAATGAATCCAAAGATGACCATGCCCAAGGAGATAAAAATCAGAAGTTCATTTTTGGGCACGATGACTTGGAGACATTCGAGTTGCTATGGTCTGGAATAGGAATGATGCTCAGGATAAGGACTTGGCCTAGAGGTACACATTTGAGTATCTCCAGCAAGTGAGTAACACTGAAACCCATGAATGTGATTGGATCATCTGGAATCCAGGTGAAGTAGAAGGGATGAGCCTTTAGGTCTGAGCACAAAATCCTTGCCAGGCTCCTAACTCCAGTCACACACTCTGGACAGATCTCTCACATACATACCGAACCTGCTCACACCAAGTCCGCAGTGGCTGAAATCCTACACCTGTCTCCTCACTACCTGTTCTGAACCAGGCTGGTACAGTGTGGTACAAGAGAAATCCAATATTTTCACTGAAGTAACTAAGAAAGATATCCCAGCATTATTGCCTAAGAAGTTATATTTAATTTTGTTTTGAGAAGCTTTGTTTATCCCATTCTTACTCCCTGACCCCAATCCTTTTCTCATCAAACCACAAGAAAATCTCCCGGGTATCATAATGATAAGTAAAAGGTATTCTATCGTTTTGAGCAGCTGTTTCAATAGCATGGATTAATGATATTGGTATCAGTACCATAGGCACATTCTTTTTTAAGAAAATTAATGTGGAAGAGTAAACTCGTAATGGGTTGGAAACTCTGATCTCTTGAGAAAAACACTCATACTTTATTAGTCTTACATTTTTGAACTCTTGAAACAGAGCCTGGCAAATAACATGCCCACTCGCCTTATGGAATAACCTATTTGTAGTTCTATAAAACTATATCCTTATGGGGTGCCTGGTTGGCTCAGTTGGTTGGGCAACTGCCTTTGGCTCAGGTCTTGATCCTAGAGTCCCGGGATCGAGTCCCACATCAGGCTCCCTGCTCAGCAGGGAGTCTGCTTCTCCCGCTGACCTCTCTCCTCTCATGCTCTCTCTCTCTCATTCTTTCTCTCAAATAAATAAATAAAATCTTAAACAAAACAAAAACCATACCCTTATGCAGACTTTCAAAAAAAAATAATAAAGAAGACCAAATATCTTGGACCTGATAACAAATGTGTCCAGAGGCTTCTTTGTCCAGAGGTTGCTACCCGCCCCCCAGGATTTAGACAACATCTGGAAAGCATTAAATGGCACCTACATGGCTGAAAATATGTAATGAGCTGCTCAATATGCTGAATTCCATTAAATATAAGAACAATGTTGCCATATTTATTCTGATGAGACTCTCACACCGTCAGACGTGAAGGGGAATAGAGGTCATACTGACCACACACTCACCTCCACATTTTCTGCTTTATAAATGGCCACTATTGGCACGGGCCCAAGCCAGAGTTTCAGTAGTGGCTGGTGTCGGTGTTCTTCAGTATAACAAATGAGCTGCTGAAAAAATTCTGGGAGAAAATATTTAATTTTCAATGAGTTTCTTATGTCTTTTGGGTTCGGGTTTTTGTTGTTGTTGTTGTTGTTAATCTGTTTACTTTGGGCAAGTCACTTAATATTTCCCACATCTCTCACATCTTCAAGGTAAACCACACATTCCTATTAAGTGATATAATGATTGCATGGCAAAGGTAATTTAATTACAAGATAACATCCAAGAAATGTGCACCTCCAAAGGACCCAATCCCTTCTCTGAAGGAGCTTCTAAGCATGGGAGATGGTGACTTCTGTAGCATGAGAGAAAATGAAATGTTGCTAAAGGTTGCTAAAATCGAAGTTTTAGTCTGAGGAGTTACTGATTCTCATTGGGAGGACTGAAAAAATTTCATGATGGAGATGGCATTTGAGCATTAAAAAATGAGTTGTATTTTTATAGGCAGAAAAGGGGGAAGTAGGGGTGGAGGCAGAATGTAAGCCAAGCAGCAGAAACAGCAGAGCGGAAGTACAGAGGTCTGGAAATTCCCCGCAGGTGCAGCCAAAGCCTAACATGGGGTGATGCCGTTGGAAGAGGAGACTGGAGCATTGGAGGCTTTGATTTCCTTGTATATGCTCTGAGGAGTAACTGGAAGTTTCTGATGAGGACTAGCATGACTAGAGTCATATTTTAGGGCAGTGACACTAATGTGGTAAGATCTGTGAATCCCCTGGGGCCACTGGAAGCCTCTGGGGGTGGGGAAAAGGCTGGGATTCAATGCTGCCAGGGTTAGGGGCATACAGTGGGTCCTTGCATTAGGTGTGGGGAAATGGTGATTGTCAATCCCAACTAGCATCAAAGTAGTGTGGAAAACTTGGGAGTCAACACTTTTCCATGTTGCAATCCATGAGGCCCTTGTCTGGGGGAATGCAGTATGGCATTACAAGAGATCAAGCCATGACAAAATTCTCTGTTTTTTTTTTTTTTTTTTCTCTGTGTTTTCTGAGTGTCATCTGGGTAGAAACAAACGACAGTAGCCAGGGACTAAAGAATTAAGATACAGAGTCCAGACCTCAGAGAAAAGACATGACAAAGGTTCGACATGCTTTTGGAACACGAGTCAAACAAGAGAGGTTAAGGGAGGATTTGAGTCCTAGCTGGGGAAGTGGTCACATGTCAGGAAATGGGGCAGAAACCTCTTTACACTGCTGGGAAAATCTAGGTAGGGAGGAGTGGGGGCAGGGCAGGCTAATTGGTAGGCATAGGGGGATTCTGGGCTTCTTTTGGGCAAAGGGAATGTCTGACAATAGCAAGGCTAATTCCAACCCCACTGTGAGGCTACCAATAGGGTCCTTAAGATTTTGACAGAGCTGTTTTGATATGGGAATTTGGACACCAAGGACAAACGAACCATTCAACTTTCTGGCTCTTTTTCAATGCCAATAAATGTGCGCATGCTCAGCCCATCTTTGCTCCTTACTCACCGGTAAGCTTCACCCATTCCCAGGCTTCAGGGCAAGGTGCGCACAATGCAGTGGGAGAGGAGCTAAGGCTCACAGATGCCCATTGCATACGATGCTAAATAAACACTAATAATTTTTTTTAAGTGTTTGCAGATTTCTGCACATAAAATGTAGTAATAGTTATCCCCAAAATAGCTAACATCCATCAAGTCGTGTTCATTTACCGCAGCAAGTTATTACATGTCGGACCTAATGTTAGGGTTTTTGATGCATTGTTTTTTCTGCCTCACCATAGTTAGAGGAAAGGCACTATTATCACTGTCCCAATGGGGGAAATTATGCACCGCTGAAAGTAACTTGCCCAATATCACAGAGCTAGTAAATTATAGAATCTGGCTTCGTACTTAAGGCAGTAAGACCGTACAATGTACCATCTTAACCATTGCACCATATTGCTTGAAAATGTCTCCTGGTCCAAACAGTTGTCAAAGTTTCTGTGAAAAGAGCTGGGTCAAATCAACAGTGTCAAAAGACCATGCTTTGTGATAGTAACTGCCTGCCTTGGCCTGATCTGACAGAGGAGACAGGGAAGTGTGAGCCTGTGGTTTGAAGGTATCAGGTCCAATATCAGAGAACAGTTGGGAGAGGCAGGTGTTGACATAATGAACTACAGAGCAAGAGTTTGGTTTGCAAGGCCAATGAAAAGCCAACTGCAGAACTCCAGGTGAGATTACCGAGGCCAGCACTGAGGCCAGAACTGTGGCCACAGATCCAAAGCACAGCCTCCTGCCCAAGAGACAAGGTCACTGAGAAGAGGGAATATATCTTGGAATGATCTGACATCAACTACTTTGTTTAGCTCAATGTTGGACAAGGAGGGGCTCCAAGTTTGATTGACACTTAAGGAACTTATTCTAACCAACTGCTAGACAGTGATCTAGAAACAGCATTTATTAAATTTAGTCCTTAAAATAATTCTTTCAGGGCGCCTGGGTGGCTCAGTTGGTTGGGCAACTGTCTTGGGCTCGGGTCAGGATCCCGGAGTCCCAGGATGGAGTCCCGCATCAGGCTCCCAGCTCCATGGGGAGTGTGCTTCTCCCTCTGACCTTCTCACTTCTCATACCCTCTCTCACTGTCTCTCTCTCAAATAAATAAATAAAAATCTTAAAAAAATAATAATTCTGTCATACAGTTACTTTTACAAGTAAAAAATAAAAAGAATAAACCCCCCCCCCCAAAAACCCAAAACCTTCGAACTTAGCTTTAATATTTGCTTTATATATTTTGGTTCTTGTCAGTTAGGAGTGTGTGTGTGTGTGTGTGTGTGTGTGTGTACACAAATGCTCTATCTTCTTGTTGGGTTGACCCCTCTGTCATTATGGAATACCCTCTTGGTCTTTCATTACAGTCTTTGTTTTAAAGTCTGTTTTGTCTGGCATAAGTATAGCGTTCCAGCTTTCTCTTGGGTTTCCATTTGCATGAAACATCTTTCTCTATCCCTTCATGTTCAGTCTGTGTGTGTCCTTATGTCTAAAGTGAGTCTCTTACATGCAGCATATAGGTGGGTCTTGTTTTTCTATCCATTCAGCCACATCATGTCTTTCGATTGGAGAATTCAGTCCATTTGTGTTTAAAGTAGTTATTGATATTGCCATTTTGTTCAGTGTTTTCTGGCTGTTGTTGTTCTTCTCTGTTCCTTTTTCTTCTCTTGCTCTCCTCCTTTTAGAGAGTTTGAAACAACTTCTCAAATTTAAACAACTTGGTAGCAAAGTTGGAAACTGGGCAGAGCTTTGTCTGATGCCAAAATCCCAGTACTTGCTGGATTAAAAAGTCCCTTTGTAAAAGCTAGTATATTGTCATTCTCTTCACTCAGAAAGTAACTCCAAGGAGAATTACCTTAAATATTCTAATCAACTAACTCACCATGTATTTTGAAACACGTCTCATTCACTGGAGATTTCCATTCTTAGAAAAATTTCCCAAAAGAATATGATGAGATTTTTAAAGCATGTTATTTCTTATTGGGGGTGGGAAGTTAGTATTTCTACACAATTATTTTTTCATGCTATAAAGCCTCGGGGTAGAAGGAGAGATTAGCTCTGCTTTTAGTATTAATCAAGATAATTTTTACAAACATGGTTTTCATATATCTAAACACATTATTCAATCTCTTGTAACATTAGTCACATTGATGTTTAAGTGGCGAAAAGTTAACTTGGATTTCTTCTACCAGGAAACATGTTCAATATTTTGATAAACACTCCTCCATGAGGCCTTACTTATTTCTGTGAAGTTGAAATGACAGCATTTTGGGGGTGGGTGGGGGACAGAGCTGGAAAAGAATCTTTCAAGATCTGGAGTTAATGTTCAACTTGTAAAACTGTTATTTACAACTAATCTGAGGTGAAACTGGGTTGTGGTCCTAGGCTTATTTTCGAACACTTCATTTCAGGAAAAAAATTTTCAGCCCTGGATATCCCAACTTATACAACCATTAAAATGAAGTGAAGTGCTAGGATCTAATTCACTGTCCCCGAGAGGAAACTGTAAATATCAAGTACTTTTGAAACCTTTCTAACTTAAAGTGTGTTTTTATTTTTATTTTTCTCATCAACAGAGCATACATCAATCTCTTCGAAAACCCAGAAGACCCTGCCCTCACAGTTTACTGTTACTATGTAACCTCCTTAAAAGAACTAAAATGAGAAGGTCAAGAAAAAAAGATTTGTGGTCAAGTCTCGTGATGTGGGCAGGGAGGAAAGTCTCCCACCAGTCTCTCGCCCCTGATTTTCCGGAGGGCGGTAGGTGGGTGGAGGATAACGGTACGGTTTGGAGGTACTCGCCCCAGGGAACTTCCCAGGGAAGTTTCTGCCCTTAAGACTTTAGCAGCCCAGAGCCAAGACAGGCAGTGTTTTGAGATAGGAGTAGTTAGGAGTGGAAAAGAAGAGAAAGCGCAGGAGGACAGGGTTTTAGAAATACTGCGTTCTAGCCTGTACATAAAGAAAGGGGAGCCCAAACAATTTTATCAGGTGTCTCAAGGCAAACTGGATAGAACTGGAAATCCCCTCTCCAGCGGTGACAGATTCTTCTTTCCCCTAACAAGCCAGCCCCTCCAGGAGAGGTGGTCTCGGCTGCCGAGAAGGCGGGCGCGCGGGGGAGCAGGCGCGGAGCCGATAGAGGCCCTGCGGAGCTCTTGCGCCCTGGGGCTTCCTGCTAGTGAGGCCCCGCAGATAAGGAGTCCCCGGCCCCCCGGGCATGGGTGCGTCCGGCCTGGGCGCGGTCCCTTACCTTCCCCGCCCGACTTCAGCTCCAGCGAGTGTCCCACCAACGGGTAGGCGCCGGGTAACGTGGGGAGGGCCCTCATCTGCTGCCATTTCCGCGCGTAGCTCATCAGCATCTGCAGAAGGTTCAGGATCAGGGTGGCGCCCGCCACCGAGAAGGCGCCCAGCGCGCCCCAGACCAGCAGCTTCTGCCCACAGTGCACCAGCCACAGCGCCAGCATCGCGCCCGGGGTCCGCTCCGCAGCGGGACGGAGGCTGCCTATAGGGCAGGGGCGGGGCGTTGGACCCGCCCCTGGAGTTCAAGTGCGCAGTCCTGGGAGGAGTTCCGGGACGCCGCGGGGATGTCTGCGCTCCCCGAAGGGGTAAGAGGTGGCGCCAGGCGGGTTCACTTCTTCCTCCTCCTCCCCCCACCGGGGACGGGCCTGCGCCTGGCCTCCCTGAAACGGGGGCCCCGAGATCGAGGCTTCCCGCTGCAGGGGCCACCCTGGGCCTCGGGACGAGGCTCACAGAAAAGCACCGCAGGGCTTGTTACTTGTGCTCCGCAAACACCTAGGTAATGCCCACGGGCCTCTTTATCTGGTCAAGCAGAAACCGAAAGACCAGGAAAACGACTTCGGGGTTCCATAGCGTGTTGCTCAACGTAAATAAAGGCATTTAAGTGGGAAGAGAATGTGGGTGAAATTTAAGGCAGCCGCGTGTGGCCAGGGTGAGCCGAGTTTTGGGTTTGAGGTCCCCTCTGCTGGTCACAGCACTCCAGCCAGAGACAGCCATAGTTTAAAAATTGCAATAAAGAGGCATCTGGTTTGAAACCCAGCCTTTGGAGCTGCCCGCCGCTGCCGCCGTCGGGACACCCCCCCCCCCCCCCCCCCGCCTAAAGACCCAGGGGGTTTTAACCTTATGCTTCCTTGCGCAAACCTGCAGTGTTCCACTGTCAGGACTGGCTGCCCTCCCCCCAGGTTGGTGCCCAGCTTCGGCATCATTCGGAGCACGGTCTACCTTGATCTAGGGGAGTGTTAGGGGCAACAACCTCAGGAGCACCGGTTTTCAGTTTGTATCACATGCCTGATGGAGACAAGGGAAAGCTGGTTTGCTGTGATCCAAATATTTCCCCAAAGATCCTTGGGATCGTGTAAAGCCAGCATCTCAAAGCGCAAGTCAGGGGGGGAGGTCAAGGCCTTTGAAAGAAGAAGAAGTAAGAGAGGCTGGGAAAGGAGGGTTTGGTAAAGAGACAGTAGTTATGACGTAATCTCAAAAGGGAGAAACCAACCGAGCCTGCAGAAGGACAGTGACTAGGACGCTGGAATTGTGCCCCCAGAGCTGTGTTCCCTAACTACCAAGTTCCCTCTCTTCCTCAGTCCTGCCTTAACCTTAAAAATAAAGCTATCATAGGGGCGCCTGGGTGGCTCAGTGGGTTAAGCCTCTGCCTTCCGCTCAAGTCATGAGCCCAGGGTCCTAAGATCGAGCCCCACATCGCGCTCTCTGCTTGACAGAGAGCCTGCTTCCTCGCCTCTCTGCCTGCTTGTGATCTCTCTCTCTCTGTCAAACAAATAAAATCTTAAAAAAAAAAAAAAGCTGTCAGTTATATTCCAGAGAAATGGGTGTGTTTGGGAGTAGCAAAGAACTGCAATCTGAGGTATACGAAAGACAGAAAAACCATAAACAAGCCCGGAGAAGAAGAAGAAAAAAAACGTTGTTTTACAGAGGAAAGAGGGAATTGGCGGCGTGTTATAAGCAAAAAGTCCACTGGCTAATGTGGGAGTTCCAAGTGTAGTGGCTTTTCATTGGCTGAACTGTGTCGTCTCTCATTGGCTGTGCCGTTGCCAGGGGAGGAGAAAAACTTTCCTCCCTCCCTCCTGCGGTGGTAAAATGGCATCACTTCCAAGTACCTCTCTCGACTTCTGGTCTGCAGTTGTGGAAGAATGGTGGGGTGTGAGAGCTCCCCCTGCTGGCCTCCCACTCCATTTCAGATGAGTTTTCCCTTTATTAATTTACAAAGGGCCTGGGCTGGGAGTGCGCCCCTCTCCTGGAAGCCCGGCCCTGAACTATGGCAAACGGGGAAGGAAGCAGGTTAAACTGAAAAATGCTCTGGAGTCCTACTTTGCTTAGTTAGATTAGTTTTATCTCCAGCAGTTGTATAGGTTTCACACAACCTTTTACAGGGCCTCTTTGAAATAGAGAGACACACTGCCTAAGGCTTTTCTCCAACTGATTTTTTTTTTTAAAAGTCATCTGTAAGTACCACTGTGGAAGGAGGCTCTCCATGGGTGGCTCAGTGGGTTGGGGCCTCTGCCTTCCGCTCCGGTCGTGATCTCAGGGTCCTGGGATCCGGCCCCGCGTCGGGCTCACTGCTGGGCGGGGAGCCTGCTTCCTCCTCTCTCTCTGCCTGCCTCTCTGGCTGCTTGTGATCTCTTTCTGTCAAGTAAATAAATAAAATCTTAAAAAAAAAATAAAACAGGTTGCAGAATTGAATAGATAATGCCGTGTCATCTCTGGGAGAAAATGTTTTTTCTCTACAACTAGACTAATGTTTGGAAAGAAAAATACCAATCAATTCTACACAGTGGGAATGGAGAAGAACTTAAACTATGAGTTGTCTTTTGTCTTTCTGTCTTTTACTTCTGTATTCTTGTCTTTTACTCACTTTTAAATTGTTTAATCACGTTAAGACCTTAAGAAAATGTATTTACTAGACCTCATGATTTTTTTCTTTCTCTCTAAAGGGTTGAGTCCACATGTCTTTCTAGATCCATTCCCCTACTCCCCTTTATAGAAAAATCCCTCAAAAGACTAGCCATGCCTGTTGGCTTCAATTCCTCTCCTCATACTCTCTTCCAAACCCTCTGCAGTCAGGCTTTGTCCATTCCACAAAGATCTTGTCAATGTCTCAGGTATCTTTCCTGTGGCTAAGTCTTTAAATCATTTCTCCGCCCTTATCAACAGCATTCAACATATTTGAGTCCTTGTCACCTCCTCGGAAAACCTTTTCCTCCCAATTGACTTCGAGCATTCCACATTCTTTAATGTTTGTTCTCCCTCGTGAGTCATTCCATCTCACTCGGCTTAGCTAGTTTCTCATCACATCCCATTCCTCTAGATGTTAACAGGCCCAGGGCCCAGAACTCTTGTTTACCCTGCATATCTACATTTAGTTTCTTGGTTACTTCATCCACTTTGGCACCTAAATACCATCTAGATGTCGACAGTTGCCAAATACACCCCTCCAGTCTGTCCGTCTTCTCTAAACCCATGTCCAGTTAACGAAATGTCTCAACATCCCCACTTAGGCATCTAATCGGCATCTCTCTCTCTAAAAAAAAAAAAAAGAGAGAGAGAGAGAGAGAGAGGGAGATATTTTATTTATTTATTTATTTGAGAGAGAGAGAGAGAGCATGAACAGGGGGTCAGGGGTAGAGGGAGAAGGAGAAGCAGACTCCCCAGTGAGCAGGAAGCCTGATGTGGGACTCAGTCCCAAGACCCTGGGATCATGACCTGAGCTGAAGGCAGATGCTCAACTGACTGAGCCACCCAGGTGTCCCTCTAATAGGTATCTCAAACATGACATGTCACAGCATGCTCCCTAGTGTTAAGCCAAAGCCTAGGAATCAATCTTGATTCCTTTCTCCACATTCAATGCAATGGCAAATCCTATTGGCTCAAATCTCAAAACATCTCCAATATCCCTTGGCTCCTCACCAGCTGTGCTACTGTAAGGGCCTATTTAGCCAGAGCAGCTCCATCCTGGCCCTGCCCCTCCCCCTTCAAGGAACTTACTTAAAAACAAGTCCCAGAAACCAGTCCCAGGTAAAAGGTAAACCAGTCCCAGGTAAAGCCCAAATACAAGGGTGGGTCAGGCCAGGTGGAGACCTTCAATCAGTGGGGGTGCATACTGTCTCCTAGCTACCAAGGAGTATGGGCCCTGCCCTTTGGGTGCCTTTTGGGCGCCCATTCTGACCAAGGTGATAGGCTAGTTCAAATATCTACTATAGGGTAAATTGTAATTCAATTGGTCACTTATGTGTGACCTAGCAGGACTGTGTAGCTTTCTCTGTGTTATAATCTCATTGGTCACCTGTGCGTGGCCAGGCCCAACCACATGGCCTTTGCTCTTAAAAGCTAGTCTGTAAGGCAGAGGGTCGTCACCTCTTTGCAAGAGACATCCCTGGCCAGTCAGTTTGATTCTTGATGCTTGGTGTGAAATAAAGCTTTGCTTGACCTTTGCTTTGTATCATTCTCGCTCCTTTGACCATGGACCCAACACTACTATCTTCTGATCCAGAACATCCTCTGGGGTCAGATTACATCACTCCTCCTGGAAACTCTCCAGTGGCTGCCTATTTCAGATAATTTACCATTTCCAAGGTCAAAAAGGATCTTAATCCTTTGGCTCCCAATTACTGCACCCATCTCATCTCCTATGATACAGCCCCTTGCTAATTCCAAGCCATGTCCCACTGGCCTTTTTTCTGTTCCTCAAACCTCCAGGTATGCTCCTGTTTTAGGCGTGTGTGTTTTTTCCTGTCTAGAATGCTTTTTCATATATACATGTTTCTTTTCCCATCTTCAAGTCTTTGTTTAAATATTACCTCTGCAATAAAGCCTTTCCTGATTATTTGATCTAAAGCTGCAGCTCTTTCCACTGTTCCTCACCCCGTCCTATGTTTTTTCACAGCACTACCACTAACCTTGCATTATGTTTGTATTGATTTGTTTATAATAATTCTCCTCTGCTAGAATTGAAGTTCTATTAGGGCAAAGACTTTGGACTTTGTCTTGTTCAGTCCAATGCTTAGAACAGAATCTGACACAAAGAAGGTGCTTGGTGAATATTCGATGAAATAATAAATCCATGATTATCACACAGGAATGTCATCTCCTGTGACATTCCTGTGTGGCAGGGGGGAGCTTAAATTGGGGTATTCATAAATGAGATAAACCCTCCCAAACACATATAGTTATGTATTTTTAATTCACCGGGAAAAGTATGTTATCTGGTTAGAAATAAGTGAGTGAATAACCCGTGTATTAGAAACTGAAGAGGTACACAAATTATATAAAATTTGGGAAAGGAAAGACGTCTTATTTTTTTTTTTAAAGAGGAATCATCTTTTTTTTAATTTTAAGATTTATTTGATAGAGATCACAAGTAGGCAGAGAGGCAGGCGGAGACAGAGGGGGAAGCAGGCTCCCTACTGAGCAGGGTGGATAGAAAGGGTACAGTTAGCCGTAATTAGTGACCAGAGAAACCAAACTAGAGGCCTTTAGGAACTGGGACTCCAGACTGCTTCCATGTCAAGTAATTTCTCATATTTGGGGGCCGCTAAATTGAGACTGATATTTTCTCTTGAAAGTTTCTATAGCTAATGTTGAGGGAGAGTTTATAAAACTCTCAAAATTCTCCAGTCTGCTTTATGTGGGTAACTAAGAATTAAAAATATTACAGAGCTGTGGCCATCCATCTACTCCCTCACATGCTGTGTTACCATAAGAAATGAGTCAGGAATGTAAGGGAGAAATGATCAGTGAGAGGCAAGGTGACTCTAGCATTGTGTTTGTTCTGTTACTCCATGATCAAGGACAACACTAACTCCAATCCCAAAGTACTTGTTAATTTCAGACATCTATAAATAGGCCAAGATTCTCTTTTACAACCAGAAATATGTCTGAAAATAATTTATTACACATTTGTATGATGATAGATAAAGTTTCATTTTGGATTAATAAAAAAAGAGATTGATAAAATATAAGTATCTGATATAAAAAAAGAAATTATGGTGATCTGAGATCTGAGAATCTGAAAATGAGCCTAAGGATTTGAGTCACTATAGAGGAAAACCATGGGAGGGGGAATGAAAGAAACTGACTCCAGAGCCTGACCTCTGATGGATCATTTCTTCTTGACATTCCCTATTCCATTTTCTATATGATCATCAGATAGGGACTGAAGGAAAACAAAGCAGGGCAAGGGGACAGAGGGGTTGGGAAGGCTTTATGGCAGAGGTGACATCTGAGCAAAGGTCACACTGTGATCAAACAAGGAAGAAGCTGCTGAAACCTTCCCTCTAGTAGATGAACACTTTCACCTGCGAAACCATATGCAATATACTTTATGTTTATATTCAGCCTTAAAAATCAGAAAGTTTGGGCTACGTTTGAATAGACTGTCTGAGTTTGAGCATGAAAACTAGTAAAACCTAACTGGCTCAAGAAATAGCCACTGACATTCCATGAAGATGCCGGTGACTAAAGTACTTTTTAAAAAAAGATGGAAGAAAGTCAGCACAGCGACTAGGACCATCTGAACCTTAGTCAAACTGGCATATTGTACCAAAGACAGCTTTGTTCTTTTCTAGAGAAGGGAGTGATATTTATTAGTGACTAGGATTTTGATGTATCAATAACAGAATGAGATGCAAAACACATGTCAAGACACAATGTTACAAAATGGCATGTTCCTAGATAATATCCTCTCCCATAGGATAGTAGTGTGTGAATACATGCACTGATTATGTGTGTCTGTTTATAATTGATAAAAGATGGATGATAAACACAGATCAGATTCTTCTGAGCAAAGTCTAAAGAACCTTTATTGGAATGCTTCCGGTAAAGAAGGTTGGTGAATTTGACTTGTATTCTCTCTGCAAAGCAAGTGTTCAAAATTAAGTTGTTTATTTGCTTGTACTTCTCTCAGACAGACTCACATTTCACTGTCAGACAAACAGATACATAGTATAATACTTGTTCTTCCACTTTTCAAGTGATAGATGGTATGCTGAGGTTTTGAAGTTCAAGTTCCATCAAGATGCCACTTGGAATCTCTTTCTTGTAGTCAGAGTTGTCCTCTGAAAAGATTTAGGTGGATACTGTGAACCTGAAACACCAACCAAAAAGTAACTTTTTAAAGTGCTAATAAGTCCCAGCTCTCAAAAGGACTCCATGCAGATGATATTTTTAAAAGAGAAAAAAATGTGTTTTCATGTCACTTTTACATAAACCAGGAAATATGCAAAAACTGCCATTTTGGGTCCTGAAAGGAAAGAAGGGGGCTCTCCCTCCACTAAGCCTGGGTGCTGGCCCTGTGTCCTCCTGGAGCTGGTGGGTTTGCTAGAACTTTCTACCTAGAGGTGGATGCCCAAGGCCCAGGAATTTGAGTGGTGAGCTCTGGCGGCCCTACCACTTCATGGGGGCAGAAACAATGTCAGCTGCCTTAAGAGATCCTTCCCAATGTTGGGGATACCCTACAGCTTCTCCTTTTCTCTTTTTTTTTCTGCCACAGAACAAATGTCGATAATAGCTCCTGCTATTAGCTTTCCGACTTGAAAACAAAGGTTAAGAAAGTGATTACATGCTTGCTTGTCAGAAGAAAACAAAATAAATACTTAGAAATAGAGGAATATGTCTCTTATGTACCCTCAGTTATTATTATAGAAATGAAAAAGGCTTCTGACCATCAATAACGATAGTCACAAAATTAACGATAAGAGAATATACTGACAGTAATGGGGGAAAATGAAGTGTGCAGATTTAAAACGAGCACGCTGCGGTCAACATCTCCAGAACTGAATTCATCAAAATTCCGAGAGCTCTCTCCCACAGCACCACAGTCTCCAGGCCATCCTTGGAGTCAATCTCTCTCTCATGTACCACGTGATGCTCATCCTGGGTAGCATGGCTCATGGCTCCTCTGGGAAGCCTCTCTGTCTTTTTACCCATCTGCATATCCAGCTGCAGCCCCTCTCTCGTGGTCCTTTCCATTTCCCCACTACACTGAGTGGTCCTTCAGGCACAGACCAAAACATCCTTGGTGTTTGAATGCCAACACTTGGCAGAGAACTTGGCACAGAGTGAGCACTTGGCACATTGTTTATTTATTAATAAACATGCTTTGATGCCTACTTTCCTCCAACCATCTACAAGGCAGAGCAGTAACTAGTAACAGAGCAGGGCTGCCCTTTAGAGAAAGAACTATCGTCCCTGACAGTGAGAGCGAATGCTGCTGGGGAACGTACAAAGAAAAGCAACAGGAAGGCACAGTGGCCTAGGGCTATTTGCATAGGAGAAAAATTGTAAAGGGCTTAAGAATCTTTGACAGCACTAGACTACAGAACTATGGAAGGGCTGGTGTAAACAGTGGTAAAACTGCTGTGTTGTCCCAGTGCTTCTGTTTTACTAGATTTATTTTAAAACTATAGCATTTGCCCTACAATAGCCGATTATCTTTCGCATTTCACATTATATATAAAACAAATTATTCATAATGTTTGAACAAACCGTAGATGCTTGGAATCTAGCTAGTCCTTTGCATATGTTTTTCCAAAGATGGTTTTATCCACCCAGCCTCTAATAAAAGAGGAAACTGAGGCCCAGAGAGGTTGAGACTCTCCTAAGATAGCTCAACGAAGAGGATGGAAAACAGGCATTTGATTCCAGAATGGCACAACTCATGACAATGCTATGTTGCCTCCTTAAAAGTGCTGGCAAAAAATTTTGAAAACTAAAACATCATTGGCCTAAATTCAGACCAGAAACTTTATCCTAAAAACAGCTACTAAGCTGAAAATAAGTCTGTAGCTGTACAGCAACCCATTATAAAATAGTTAGAATATTTGCATTAATTTTCTGAAGCATTTTTTCTCATTAGATCTTCAAAGAGAAGTAAGATTGGGTTTCATAGAAAACATGAGAACTCTATTGCAGAGAGAGACCCCGATTTCTCGTAAGACTCATGAGACAGAATTTTCCTTTTTTCTGAGAGGAGGCCCCGATTTAACGAAGAGTGTTTGGGCATTTTCCCCTTTACACCAAACAGTAGGTAGGTGCTTAGTTTTGCATCTTTGTTCTTTGCAGAGACTTCTGTGTCTGCACATAGAACGCAAACGCTTGGCATTTCCTCCTACGTGTCAAAATACTCCGGTTAAGGTAGATAATCCCTAATTTCTCTTTCCAACACTTGAAACCTCACATAGGACATTGTTTTATTTATATGTGGAGAAAACTGACCTGTGAAGAAACTCTGACCTGTCCAGGTGTGACCAGCAAACTCCATCAGGGTCAGTGAACCTTTTCGAGGAGTATCTAACTGTTGGAAGAAAAATAAAAGGAGGGATGAGTTTTATTATTTCAGATATTTTTAAAAAATCACATTTATAGTTAACAGGCAACCTACCCGAAATGCGTGGGTCGTGCTGGGTCTCGAAAAGTGTTCTATCGTCAGAGATCTTTCTCGAAAAGGCAATCGCTCTAAACTGTCAGGTATTGCACTTAGCACACGGTTTTGTGGGTGCCTCCCTCTGTACTGAATAAAGGATAATATGTTCTGGTTTAAGGTAAATGCAATCCTTAAAAAAGACAAAAGAAGATCCCTGTGCCCATTGCCTCGCTAATTCAAAAAATTTTTAAAAGATTTTATTTATTCATTTGACAGAGATCACAATTAGGCAGAGAGGCAGGCAGAGAGGCAGGCAGAGAGGAGGGGGAAGCAGGCTCCCTGCCGAGCAGAGAGCCCAATGCGGGGCTCCATCCCAGGACCCTGGGATCATAACCTAGGTGCCCCGCTAATTCGCTAAATCCTTATTTATAGACTGTGAAGTATAAGGTCCATCAAGCATGAATATCAATATATATTTTAATTATGTAATTTTGCTATGTAACCTGAGAAAATGGTAGTGTCCTCATAGATAAACATGGATTCAAAAGCTTAGCCACCTAAAATCCTTACTGTTAAATTAAAATAGCCATGCAATTTGGCATTTGTGAAGCAACAGACTGTTTTTTTAATGTAATGCTTGCCTCCTTCTATTAAGACTTTACTCTAAGAGGCACCTGGGTGGCTCGGTGTGTTAAGCCTCTGCCTTCGGCTCAGGTCATGGTCTCAGGGTCCTGGGATCGAGCCCCGCATCTGGGATCTCTGCTCAGCAGGGAGCCTGCTTCCTTCTCTCTCTGCCTGCCTCTCTACCTACTTGTGATCTCTGTCTGTCAAATAAATAAATAAAATTTAAAAAAAAAAAGACTTTAAGCCACAACATGCTAAGATTACACGTCAACCCTTTGCAACTCCCGCCTTTCTAGGAATTGGTTCGACTGCTGTACTCGAGGAGGCAAAGAAATGCAAGAGGAAATGCCTGTCACATCTTCTCTCTAGGCCTTTATGCTCCCACAACTGGAGTCCTTCTGTGTTTTGTGAAATAGAGACAAGTTACTGTATGGGGATAAAGTAAGGACTCATCGTACACCTGGGGGGAAATGTGGTTGTTCATACTAGCAACCCCAGACCTGCCCAGACTGTTAGCCATCGTGTGGTGTGTTGGGTGTGGGAGCAGGTGGGAGAATGAGGGCTGGTCAAAACGGCACAGGTGTTTTCCTGAGGTCTTACTTTATGCAGGCATAATTTACCATCTATAAATTCATTTCATCCTTACAACAATTCTTTGAGGAAGGGAACACAATGGCCCTTTTACAGGTGAGAAAATTAAGTCCCAGGGAGAATAATGTCTACAAGTCATACAGAGTTTGCCTGGCAGGGTTCAAACACAGATCTCCCTGTTTCCTGACCTGACTTTCATGTTCTTTTCTTCCCTCTACTATCCTGACTATCAGATGTTCTGTGACACCTGGACCTTCTGACTTAGTTCAAATCATGTCTGTGTTTCACTAAAGAGTGAATTAACCCTCCTACCCCCTGTCCCTTGTCACAAGCCAGTTACTTTCAGGAAGCAAATCATGGAGACATTTGATGGCACTGAGTTCATTGCGAAGGGCCAAAATTATATTTTGCTTGTTTGTCTGTTTTCCCAGAGACAATCTAAATGGTGCACTTAGATAGAATGAGAGTTGTCTTACAGAAACAGGGCGAGATCCAGGAATCACCATATTCTGCTCCCCGGTCTCTGAGCCTACTGGGGGTAACCTGCTCCAGGAGGAAACCGGTGGGGAGGACACTTGCTCCATGCCAGTTTGCCTGTGAACACAACAACACACGACTGAGCAGCGGGCTGTGGACAGAGGGGGCAAGACCCCACCCTGAACCTCCTCATCTGAACTACTAATCACAGCTGCCTTCCAAAAGAAATGCTCATGTAGAATGAGCAGAGTGTCAGCCAGACCAGTGCGGAGAGGCGACTGACCACCAGCTCTAGTCACCCCCTCCTTGGTCAGCAGGGATGTCAACCTGTATTTCCTGAGTGCTCGGCTGTGGCAGCCCCTTGCAGAACATGAAGATCTAGTTCCTCCCCTTAAAGAGCTTACAGTTTCCTGAAAACATGATGAAAACCCATGAAGTAATTAGAGAACAATTTAATCAGTTTATGTAATAAAAGGCCATAGTGAATGATTCTAAATGTAAGTACTGTAGAAATTTAGGGCATGGATGATCAATGAAGTATAAAATCAATATTATAAAACCTACATAAGGTCATTAAAAGGAGAGGCAAAATATGTTTTTTCTTTTAAAATTTTATTCATCTATTTGAGAGAGAGAGAGAGAGAGAGAGAGAGCGAGCATGAGCTGGGGAAGGGGCAGAGGGAAAAGTAGGCTCTCCTTGGAGCAGGGAGCCCGATGCGGGACTCGATCGATCCCAGGACCCAAGGATCATGACCTGAGCTGAAAGCAGACGCTTAACCGACTGAGCCACCCAGGTGCCCCAAGAATATGTCCTTTGATGGGAAAACTAATTATTGTGACAATGTCAGTTATCCCCACGTTTTTAATAAATTTAAAGCCTGAGGTTCATTGTGATACTTTTCATTTTTGAATTTGACAACCAGAACATAAAGTTTGTCAGGAAAGGTGAGGAAATGTTAATAAAAGAAGAGTAATGATGATAGACTTTCCCCACCAGATATTGACATTGAAATATTGTCTGGTTCATGCACAAGAATAGAGATGGATATTTTAGGAAAAGATTCTAATTCATTTATTCATTAATAATAAAGTTATGAAAGGGGCTGGGAAAGATGGCGGAGAAGTAGGAGACCCTGTTTCAACTGGTCCCCTGACTTGAGCTAAATATCTACCAGAACACTCTGAACACCCATGAAACCAGCCTGAGATGTAGGATTATACACTTCTGGATCTCTATGGCGGCAGAAGACACTAGTGGAGAGGTAAAGCGGAGTGGGAATGCTTAGACTGATATCGGAGGATAAACAGAAGGGGGAGGGAGCCACCAGAACCGACCCACTGGAAAGTAATACCCCAACAGGAAAGTGCCCTGTGCTTGGTGATCAGCATTAACTTGGAGTCTGGTTAAAAGCACTCAAAAAGAACAAAGGGTTTTAAGATGCAATTGGTGAAATTCGGTGGTCACAGGCACGGACCTAGCCCCATGGTCCCAGAGCGGTCACAGCCAGCACCTACCTATGTCTGAGAGAGCTGGGCAGGGCTCCCAGTCGGTGGTCCCTGAGCCTGTGGCTTTCTGCAGCTTGCACCACCGCTGGGGCTGGGCACATCTCCACCTGTGCCTGAGACAGCCTGGCACAGGCTCCTGCCAGAGGTCCCTGGACCTGCAGCAATCCGCAACCTGGGCCACCACGGGGTACGAGTACACCCGGCATTGGCATGGACTCTAGACAGCAGTTCCAGCAACAGCAGCCATCGGTACTGGGCTCACCTGGACCAATATCACTTTGGCCACTGGGTGCCACTAAAGGGGCCTTGGGCGACCGCTGAGACAGTGGCTGGGGGTGCACACTGCCTGTGGGAGGCTGTGGTGCTCAGTGGAGTTTGCAAAGGGGGAGTCTGTGTGTTCCGGACCACCCAGAGGGGAGCAGACTGAGGCTTCTCTCTGAGGCAGAGCTGTGGGTACAGACAGTTTCCTTTGCACTAACCCTCAGAAAAGCTGCAAAAAGCCACCAAAGAACAAAAAGCTCCAGAGAACAAAAGCCTGAAAAACCAGTTTCCACAGAGCCCAGCTCTTGACAGGGGGGCGGGATGGCTTAGCCCAGGCAAGAGTGACTGAAAAACAATGCGGCAGGCCCCTCCTGCAGAAGACAAGTCAAAAGAACAAGAGGATAATAACCACAGGGTCTCCATAAAACTGTAAAACCCCAACATCAGGGGAAACAATATATTAAGCCCCTTGTATTGCCCCCAAACCTGTATATTTCATAGATAAAATTTAAAAAAAATATTTGTTCTCACAGTTCTTCTTTTATTTTTTTAACCTACTTACCATTACAACTAGATGTTTAACACAACATCTAGATGTTTGTATACAATATATGCAGATGTTTATATGTTTATAAACACAGGTTTTAGTTAAAAATGCTATTAGTCAGATCCAATCTAATCTAAATACTCTAACAGCTAGAGTAAATGAGGCAGAAGATAGAATTAGTGATCTAGAAGACAAATTGATAGAAAAGAAGGATCAGGAGGAGGCCTGGAACAAACAGCTTAGAAGCCATGAAAACAGAATTAGGGAAATAAATGACACCATGAACCATTCCAATGTCAGAATGACTGGAATCCCTGAGGGGGTGGAGAAAGAGAGAAGACTAGAAGATACAGTGGAACAAATACTGGATAAAAATCTCCTTAATCTGGGAAATGGAACAAGTGTTCGTGTCCTAGAGGCGGAGAGGACACCCCCCAAGGTCAACAAGTCTAGAAAGACCTTGAGACAATTAATTGTGAAATTCATGAATCATAAAATCAGAGATGATGTCTTAAGGGCAGCTAGGGAGAAGAGATTCCTTACATACAGAGGAAGGACAATCAGAATAATGTCAGACCTGTCCACAGAAACCTGGGAAGCCAGAAAGGGCTGGCAAGACATTCAGGGCACTAAATGAGAAGAACATGCAGCCAAGAATACTTTATCTGAAGGTAACGATGACATTCAGAATGGATGGAGAGATAAAGAGCTTCCAAGACTGGCAAGGTTTAAAAGATTATGTGACCACCAAGCTGCCACTACAAGAAATATTAAGGGAGGTTCTATAAAAGAAGAAAGAACCTAAAAGTGACATAGGACAGAAATTCACAGAGACAATCTATAGAAACAAGGACTTTACAGGCAACATGATGCCAATAAAAACTTATCTTGCGGGACGCCTGGGTGGCTCAGTTGGTTAAGCGGCTGCCTTCAGCTCAGGTCATGATCCCAGTGTCCTGGGATCGAGTCCCACATTGGGCTCCTTTATCGGCAAGGAGCCTGCTTCTCCCTCTGCCTCTGCCTGCCACTCTCCTTACCTGTGCTCGCTTGCTCACTCTCCCTCTCTCTCTGACAAAATTAAAAAAAAAAAACTTATCTTTCAATAATCACTCTCAATGTGAATGGCCTAAATGCTCCCATAAAATGGCACAGGGTTGCAGATTGGATAAAACAACAGGACCCATCAGATGCTGTCTATAAGAGACACATTTTGAACCTAAAGAAACATCAAGACTCAAAGTGAAGGGATAGAGAACCATCTTTCATGTCAATGGGCCTCAAAAGAAAATGGGATAGCAATTCTCATATCAGATAATTTAGATTTTAAGCTGAAGAATGTAGTCAGAGATACAGAAGGACACTACATCATTCCTAAAGGGTCTATCCACCAAGAAGTTCTAACATTTATAAATATTTATGCCCCCAACATGGGAGCAGCCAACTAATAGCCAACTGTTAAACAAAATAAAGAGTCATACTGATATAAATAAATTAACTGGAAGAGATCTTAACATGCCACTCTCAGCAATAGACCGCTCACCTAAGCAGAAAATCAGCAATGAAACAAGAGCTTTGAATGACACGTTGGACCAGATGGACCTCATAGATATATACAGAACATTCCACCCTAAAACAACAGAATACTCTTTCTTCTCAAGTGCACATGAAACTTTCTCCAGAATAGACCACATACTTGGTCACCATTCAGGGCTCAACTTACACCAAAAGACTGAGATAATTCCCTGCATATTCTCAGACCACAATGCTTTGAAACTGGAACTCAACCACAAGAAAAAGTTTGGAAGGAATTCAAACACCTGGAAGCTAAAGACTAGCCTGCTCAAGAATGTTTGGATTAACCAGGAAATCAAAGAAGAACTTATACAATTCATGGAAACCAATGAGAATGAAGACACCTCAGTCCAAAACCTATTGAATATGGCAAAGGCAGTCCTAAGGGGGAAACACATAGCTATCCAAGCCTCAATAAAAAAAAAAAAAAAAAGGAAAAATCCCAAATACACTAACTCTCTTTAAACCTTAAAGAACTGTAAAATCAACAACAAATTAAGCCAACCCGACTCACAGGAAGGGAAATAATGAAGATTAGAGCAGAGATCAATGAGTTAGAAACTAGAGATACAATAGAACACATCAATGAAACTAGAAGCTGGTTCTTTGAAAGAATTAATAAGATTGATAAACCATGGGCCAAACTAATCCATAAGAAAAGGGAGAGAACCCAAATTAATAAAATTATGAATGAAAGGAGAGAGATCATGACTAACACCAAGGAAATAGAAACAATCATCAGAAATTATCAACAGTTATATGCGAGTAAGTTAAGCAACCTAGAAGAAATGGATGCATTCCTGGAAACCTATAAACTTCCAAGACTGAAACAGGAAGAAACTGACAACCTGAAGAGACCAATAACCAGTAACGAGATTGAAGCAGTGATCAAAAACCTCCCAAAAAACAAGAGTCCGGGACCTGACCAATTCCCTGGGGAATTCTACCAAACATTCAAAGAAGAAATAATACCTATTCTCCTGAAGCTGTATCAAAAAGTAGAAACAGAAGGAAAACTTCCAGACTCTTTTTATGAAGTCAGGATTACATGATCCCCAAACTAGACAAAGACACCATCAAAAAGGAGAATTTCAGACCAATATCATTGATGAGTATGGATGTCAAGATTCTCAAGATCCTAGCTAATAGGATCCAACAGCACATTAAAAAGATTATCCACCATGACCAGGTGGGATTTATCCCTAGGATGCAAGGGCGATTCAATATTTGCAAATCAATCAATGTGATAGAACAAATCAACAAGAAGAGAGAAGAACCACATAGTCCTCTCAATTGATGCAAAAAAAGCATTTGACAAAATATAGCATCCGTTCCTGATTAAAACTCTTCAAAGTATAGGGATAGAGGGAACATTCCTCAACTTCATAAAATCTATCTTTGAAAAACCCACAGTGAATATCATTCTCAATGGGGAGAAACTGACAGCCTTCCCATTGAGATCAGGAACATGACAAGGATGCTCACTCTTGCCACTGTTGTTCAACATCGTACTAAAAGTCCTAGTAACAGCAATCAGACAACAGAAAATAATAAAATGTTTAAAACTGGCAAAGAAGAAATCTAACTCTCTCTCTTCATAGATGACATGATACTTTATATGGAAAACCCAAAAGACTCCATACCTAAACTATTGGAACTCATATAGCAATTCAGTAATGTGGCAAGATACAAAATCAATGCACAGAAATCAGTTGCTTTCTTATATGCTAACAATGGAAATATAGAAAGGGAAATTAGAGAATCAATTCCATTTACTATAGCACCAAGAACCATAAGATACCTTGGAATAAACCTAACCAAGAGGTAAAGGATCTGTACTCAAGGAACTACAGAACACTCATGAAAGAAATTGAAGAAGACACAAAAAGATGGAAGAGCATCCCATGTTCATGGATCAAAAGAATAAACATTGTTAAAATGTCTCTACTGCCCAGAGCAATCTATACTTTCAGTGCCATCCCGATCAAAATTCCATCAGCATTTTTCAAAGTACTGGAACAAACAATCTTAAAATTTGTATGGAACCAGAAAAGACCCCGAATTGCCAAGGAAATGTTGAAAAAGAAAAAAACAAAGCTGGGTGCAACACGTTGCCTGATTTCAAGCTATATTACAAAACTGTGATCACTAAGACAGCATGGTACTGGCACAAAACAGACACATAGATCAATGGAACAGAATAGAGAGCCCAGATATGGATCCTCAACTCTATGGTCAACTAATCTTTGAAAAAGCAGGAAAAAATATCCAGAGGAAAAAAGACAGTCTCTTCAATAAATGGTGCTGCAAAAATTGGACAGCTATGTATAGAAGAAGGAAACTCGACCATTCTCTTACACCATACACAAAGATAAACTCGAAATGGATTAAAGACCTCAACATGAGGCAGTAATCTATCAAAATCCTAGAGGAGAACATAGGCAGTAACTTCTTTGACATCAGCCACAGCAATTTCTTTCAAGACATGTCTCCTGAGGTGCCTGGGTGGCTCAGTGGGTTAAGGCCTTTGCCTTTGGCTCAGGTCGTAATCCCAGAGTTCTGGGATCGAGCCCCATGTTGGGCTCTCTGCTCAGTGGGGAGCCTGCTTCGCCCTCTCTCTCTCTCTGCCTGCCTCTCTGCCTACTTGTGATCTCTGCCTGTCAAAATAAATAAATAAAATCTTAAAAAAAAAAAGACATGTCTCCAAAGGCAAAGGAAACAAAAGCAAAAATGAACTTTTGAGATTTCATCAAGATAAAAAGCTTCTGCACAGCAAAGGAAACAGTCAACAAAACAAAGAGGCAGCCCATGGAATGGGAGAAGATATTTGCAAATAACACTACAGACAAAGGACTGATATCCAAGATCTAAAAAGAACTCAAACTCAACACCCAAAAAATAGATAATCATGTCAAAAAATGGGCAGAAGACATGAACAGACATTTCTTCAGAGAAGACATACAAATGGCTAACAGACACATGAAAAAATGTTGATCATCATTAGCCATCAGGGAAATTCAAATCAAAATCACATTGAGATACTACCTTACACCAATTAGAATGGCCAAAAATAAAGAGGACAGGAAACAACGTGTGTTGGAGAGGATATGGAGAAAGGGGAACCCTCTTACACTGTTGGCAGAATGCAAGTTGGTGCAGCCACTTTGGAAAACAGTGTAGAGATTCCTTAAGAAAATAAAAATAGGTCCCTCGGTGGCTCAGTGGATTACAGCCTCTGTCTTCAGCTCAGGGCATGATCCCAGGATCCTGGGATTGAGCCCCACATCAGGCTCTCTGCTCCACAGGGAGCCTGCTTCCCCCTCTCTCTCTCTCTGCCTGCCTCTCTGCCTATTTGTGATTTCTCTCTCTCTGTCAAATAAATGAATAAAATATTTTTAAAAAAAGAAAATAAAAATAGATATACTCTATAAAATAAAAATACTCTATGATCCTGCAATTACACTACTGGGTATTTACTTCAAAGATACTGATGTAGTGAAAAGGAGGGCCATATGTATCCCAATGTTCATAGTAGCAATGGCCACAATTGCCGAACTGTGGAAAGAGCCAAGATGCCCTTCAACAGACAAATGGATAGAGAAGATATGGTCCATATATATATAATGGAATATTACACAGGCATCAGAAAGGATGAATACCCAGTTTTTGTATTAACATGGATGGGACTGGAGGAGATTATGCTGAGTGAAATAAGTCAAGCAGAGAAAGTCAATTATAATATAGTTTCACTTATTTGTGGAGTGTAAGGAATAACATGGAGAACATTAGGAGGAGGAAAGGAAAAGTGAATTGGGGTAAATCAGAGGGGGAGACAAAGCACGAAAGACTGTCGACTCTGAGAAACAAACTGAGGGTTTTGGAGGGGAGAGGGGGGGAAGATGGGTGAGCCTGGTGGTGGGTATTAAGGAGGGCACATATTGCATGGAGCACTGGGTATGGTGCATAAACAATGAATCTTGAAACACTGAAAAAATAAAATAAAAAAATTGTAAACAACAACAAAAAATAAAGTAATGAGAATTAAAATATGACCCTTTTGACCTCTGATGTTTTAAAATACATACACTATCCATTGTTTAGAAGCTTAAGGAAAGACTCTTGTGTCTTGCCAGAGGGATTATAAATTATGAGAACCATTCTGGCAGAGCTTTGGAAAAATATTTCAAGAATGTTAAAAATACTTGTAAGCTTTGACCTGGTAGCTTTACTCCTGGGTCTATACCACCAGGACACAATTTAAAGTCTTCCTTCTTAAGATTTATATAAAATGATATTGTACACCTGAAACTAATATTACACTAACTGGAATTTAATAAAAACTTAAGAAAAGATTTATATAAAATGATGTCCAGGGACACCTGGGTGATTCAATGCCTAAGTGTCTGCCTTTGGCTCAGGTCATCATCCTGGGAGTCCTGGGATCGAATCCCACATTGGGCTCCTTGCTCAGTGGGGAGTCTGCTTCTTCTCTGCCTGCTGCTCCCCCTTTTTGTATACTCTCTCTGACAAATAAATCAAATTTTTTAAAAAAAGGATATTTGTTGTACATTATGATAGTGAAAATACAGAAGGAATGAAAAGTTTCTGTAATGGGAAATAATAGATTATCACATACCACCTGTTATTTTCTAGCCATTAAAATCATGCTTTGAGAAATATTTAACAACATGGAAAATATGAATAAAATTAAATGAAAAAAATCATATGAAAAAGTGCCACAATAGTATGATAATGTGGTATTAGAAAAAAAATAAGGGAAAGAAAAGAAAAGAAGAAACATGACCATAGACAAAATTGGTAGTAAACTTACCAAGTTATCATTTTTATATTTCTATGTGTTGGCCATACAGGGGATCTTTGATACCTAGTCATATTTCTGGTATTGTTCTAATGTTCCACAGAGAACTTTTTTACTTTGATAGTTAAAAAACTTATTTTAATAAAAGTGAAAGACAGAGCATGAGCAAAATCCCGGAAGTCAGAGCATGCATAGCTGGTCTGTTTGTGGCTCAGAGAGATGATAAGGCTGGCCCCAGTCAAGGTGGGTGAGGAGACGTAAGGGGAAGATACAGCTATGCAGAGTCAAAGATGGTGACATTGCCCCTAAGGGGCAAACATGGGTTGGTTTTGGGACCACAAATAACCCTTTTTCTTTTTGTGCATAAAACACAGATATAAAGAACAGTACCTAGACTGTAGAGTATGTTTGTGGCATTAAAATTCCACAAGTGGGGTAGAAATTAGGAAAACCAGTCTTAAAGGGCTCCTTAGTATGGTGATAATTAAAAAAATTTTTTTTTAAAGTTGGAAAACACAGGTCTACAGTTAGGGACGGGGCAGAACATGAAGGGAATAGACAGTTGGAGGCATCTGACTTATTTCAATAAAAAACAGAAAAGGTTTGGGGTGAAAGCTTGAAGATGGAGCCCCGCTGGGATGGGGGGAGGAGAAGAGGGCCAGCGAGGTGCTAATGACACCGGTTGCAGGGGTCAGGGTCCCAGGCGGCCACAGTGAGAAGGTGAGAGCTCTTGGAAGAACTGCCTGAGCAAATAAGCTTGGACAACCTGAATATCCCAAATAACACTGGAAATATCAGCTCCAGATGGTGAAAGAAACAGTAACCCATCAAAAAAACAAACATGGCCTGGCATTGTGGAATGCATCCTGAAAAACCCAGGCTGGTTAAGTCCTGGCAGCTGCTCATGCCTTCCACCCCTGCAGGAGGGGAGGTGGGTGGCCCCAGGGCCCCAGGATGTGGTCTCCAAAGCTGGATAGTACTGTGGGGAGTCCCAGTTCTGCCTCTCCCTGGTGGGATCATCTTTGGCAAGTTACGCAACTTCTCTCGGCCTCTGTCTCCTTACCTTGGACCTGGGATACTATGAGGACCAACTCAAACGATTTGTGGCAGGGAATAAATAAGATAATAAATGTGACTCCCTTAGCCGGTGCTGGTAACCGGATGCACCCAATAAACACTGCCCCTTATTAGTGAGAAAGCTGGTGTGCTCTTTCGTAATTCTGCAAAAAACGAGGGGACAAATTCCTTTCTAACAAGGCAATGCTCTGAAGTTGATCCCTAAGGTCAAAAGCTTTTTTTGAAACTCCCCACGTGGGGCAAAACACAGCCTTAGAGATAGATAAAAATTAACAGTTATGCTACTTCTGAAACCAATATCATACTACATGTTAACTAACTAGAATTTAAATAAAAATTTGAAACAAAAAACTAATAGTTACATACCTCCCTTTTATTAGTATAGCATTTTATGCACATTAATTGTTTTGAACCTCATAATGAGAAAGAGTGAATTATGTAATTTGAAAACATTAGCTAACTATTCCTTTTACAAGTGAGGCCACTGAATGCCAATTCAAGATGGCCTCATCATTGCAGCTGCATTTTGCTGCCCAGCTGTGGGTACAGCTGTGGATACACTACCTGACTTTATGTTCTAGCATATAGTCAACTCAACTACTGCAACGCAGCTCACGGGAAATATCCAAATTCACAAACTACTTAGGAAGTGGCCACATAAAAGCTGACAGAGGATGCTTCGTGCGTATGAGTCCATAAGCCCTAACTGGTGAGCCCCTCCATCCTCTGTGACATCTGGTTTACCGGGAGAGAGGAAGGACTTACAGTTTTGTTCCCCTAAGAACTTCATCGCTGTACACATTGGGGGTTTTCATCCTCGGTGAGTCTGCAGCAAGAGAAGGCAGCCTTGTGTAGGCAGGTGTTTTCCTTTCAGAAGTGTGGAGCACTCGAGCATCAGAGGTTCGGCCCAGACGGTGCCGTGCCAAAGAAAGGGCACCGGGCCCTGCACCCAACGATCTGTCCTCTTGGTCATTCCTGGGGGGTGGAAGTCAAGCTGATTACTCAGATGTCAGCATTAGGAGAACTTGTGTCCATGACCAGGCATCATCTAGAACAGCGCCTGGCTCAGTAAACATCGGTTGAATGAATGGACAGACTATCATTTCCAATTCAATTTCTGTTTCAATGAAGAATCTTCCACAGGGGGAAAGAAGTCTAAGGTTCTCACTGATTGTAATCCTATAGTATAGCCCACAAGATTAAGAACTCACAGCTCTCTTCCCCTTATCTATCTGCCCTAACCTAACGGTGATCATTTTGTGGTTGATATTAGAATGGTGTGTCTTCATTCTCACATGTGGCTTTCTCCTTCCCTAATGGGCTCAGGTGCACCTAGCACATATGGGGTTAACCAGGATGCTCCATATCCCACAATCTCTGTAGTCTTCAGGGCTCAGGGGTATCCAGCCTACATACAGAAGAGGCAGGTAATCACATCTTATACGTACTGTGTTCTAGGTCTCTGCTGCAATGGCTTTGCTTGAATTGTCATCACACCACTCAAATCACTATAAAAATTGTTGGAGAAGCGATGAATCTGAGAAAAGTAAAAACAGTGCAAATTAAAAAGCACCCAGTGCTATTGTGATTACAGGTGCCTGTCGGGAATTAGCAGGAAAAAAAAAATGGCACACTCCAACTGGCTAATTTGAGGAAAAAAATGTAACGCGCATGATATTTTATAAAGATGTGGGAAGAGAAATTAATAAGGACTGGCTTAATTCCCCCAGGCAATATAACTACATAACAGTAGAGACATATTACCACAAGCAGACTTAGAAGGCCAAAAGTGAGGGAGCAGTTTCTGGAATCTGGACAGGGTAACTGGTTGGGAAAATGCCACCAATTGCTGTGACCTGGCCAAGAGGCCAGGAATAAACAGTGTCCTGCCATTCTCCTTCCCTGCTCTGAGCTCTGAAAGCTGCAGGGCAAGGGAGCCCTCCCTACAGCTTGCATGTACCAGCTTCCAGAGACACCGGGGGAGGAAGGTAGAGGGAGAATCTGGAGAGGCAAAGAAAGGCTACCCCAGCTCCTAATTGGGCTGTTGCTTTGGACCTCTTCTCCTACCCCAGCCTTCATAGCTGGCCCCCCTAGCTGCCTTGGGAGCTGCACAGCAGTCTGGAAAAAACCCAAACACCAGATCTCCAAGGCTTACATTTGAATTCCAGTTCTAACTGCTTCCTATTAGGTGGTCTTGGAAAGATGACTTTGTTCCTGGAGTCTTAATTCCCTAATCTTTAAGTTGAGGATAAGGACACATACTTCGTATGAGAATCAAATTAGATAATACTGGTGGAAACATGAAGTGAGGGTAAGTAATCATGATTTCCCTATCTGGTCCCATGATATGGCCAACTGGGGTGGAAAACAACATTTAGATTCAGGGAAACAGGATTTCTGAAACTAGAATCATATTCTAGTTGGAGAATAGATGTAGCAACCACAATCACATTTCCCCCATGATGAATGTTAGAAAAAATGTTAAAGGAATAAAGTAAGATGTGTTGTAATTACCGCCAGGATGCTTTGACTATTTCAAAACAGGCTCTAATAATATTTCATTTTTACTTCCAACTTTGTTGTCCATTCTTTTTCTCTTAACATTGATCCAAATGAAAACAACAAATTAGCTGTAAAAAAATTTTCAAAACCCATTCAAAGCTATAAAAAGAAAATACTTGTAGAAAGCCCTTTAGATTTAAAAATTTCTGTATTTCTCAAGTTTAGTTATATTGCCCAATACTTAAGGTTCTTTCCCATGCTGTCACCAGCTGCCCATTTTTATACGAGTCATACTGCATATTTGGACATGCAAAGTGGGAAACACTGTTGAACCTGCCTGAGCAGTTTAAAAAGTCCAAAAAATACAATAAATGGGAGCAGCTCTGAAAGTTATTTGGAACAGCAGAAGCAAAGAAGGTTTACCGTAAAGCCCTTATGCTACAGAGTAAAACAATCCTATGAGCCATTTCTATTTTAAACTTCTGCCCCTGCACCTTATACACTATTCTGTGTTCTTCCAGTCTTGCAAAGAGCATCTGTTTGCTCCTATGTTAGGTGCATATTTTTGCCTCTGCTTTGAATATCTTCCCTTCTCCTTTCAGGCTTACTAAACCTTACCTATCATTTAGGATTTAGTTCATGTATCACTCTACTTTATGGAGGTATGCTGCTTTTCCCCTGAGCCCCATGGCATATATGAGGTAAAGGACATCAAATTATAATATGCAATAGGATAGGATAGAACATAAAATTCACATCTGGTTATGATGAAAGTTAACGCTTACTGAGTGCCTTCTCTACACGACATGTTGTACCAGATGTCTTGTTTCCTTTCCTTCTCATAGCTTCCTGACTCACATATCCCATAGATAATGAGATGAAGGCTTTGATTCAGGATCACAGAGCTAAGAAATTGTGACGTCAGACCCTATACTTGTAGTCATACAGCTCAAACTGTCATCCACTCTATGATCTACTGACTGCCTCATGTTGCCTGTGTGCGCACGTGTGTCATAGCTTTTGGCATGGCTTCACTCCCTCCAGTTAAACTGCATGTACCTCAAGACCAGGAATCCTGTCTTATCCTTTTGCTCTGTTCCCCCACATAAGATGAGCTGTGCGATACATAAAGTCTAAGCTCCTTAGCACTACCGAAGGTCTCCCATGAGCCAGCTCAGCCTTTCCAGCCTCACCCTCCACCAGATCTTTGACTAAGGAAGCAAGTCGAGAAAAATGTATTGCGTGCTTAGCATGTACCAGGTTCTGTGTTAGGAGCTCTCACCCATTCATATGATTCTATTCTCACCACCCCAGCATCCTCGCCTCTAACTCCACTCCGCCCAATCACTGCTCTCCAAACGTGCCCCACTTCATTCCTCCATACCTCTGCCTGGCCTGAAATGACCCACGCAGACTTCCTACCCATGCAAGTCCTACTCATTTCTTCACGTTTCTGCTCAATGTTCACCTCCAACCTAAAAGATCAAGACTTGAGCCCTAGTGAGGATGACTCATTCTCTCCGTTATTCTCCTGAGGCCTTCTTCGGCACATGACTCACACAATGTATTGCCTGTGACTTGTATTGTACCTTCCCTTTGACTAGAACGGGGGCCATGCTTTGTTCATCCATATATCTCCGCAAAATACCCAACACAGTGCACTTTAAATATAAACTCAATAAATGTGGGATGAGCCCAACATATTCTCATTGACTTACTTTATTTTATTCTTTATCATTTTGGTGGGAAGACCGGAGAACTCTATAACCTTCAAATTGGCTAGAAATGTTAGGAAAAGCATTTTTTTTTCTCTTAAAAAAAAATATGGAAACAGCTCCACAGCTCCAAGCAGGTCAGAAGTGTCAAATCTGAGTGTCTCTCCTCTATTATGGAATACGGTGATGCTACTCACTCCATGAAAAGAGTATTTTTAAAATCTTGGCCTCGTTGACAAATGGAACCAAATAATCGATAACAGAACAGCACTCGGACAAAACCGGCCTGAGATAAAGATACTGAAGGAAAGAGAGATACTGGCCGGCAAGCCTCTACCTGAGGTGGGTTGAGGTGAGAAGCCAGGGATACGCTTCGGGTTTCAGAGCTTCTGCCTGGGGGGACACTCGGTGCATCAGTGTTAACACGGGACATGAGTATCAGCGGAGATTTCTTCTCAGCTACTTTCAATTTTTCTTTCTGTTTCTTTCCTTCTGCGTCACACACACAAAAAATCAGTATTATTAGGAAACATGTTATCGAATATATGTACTTAAAATTCACTGTTCAAAGAGAATCTCAGTTTTTCAGTTACGGTGAGTCTGCTATGGCCGCTGAACCCTGCAGAGAGCAGAGACCCCACAGCGCCATTCGCTGACGTGAGGCTTTCCACACACACATTTCAGTGTGTGGGTAGAAAACTAGGGATTATACACAGGGGCAATAACAATTCTTGGTATTTTATCATACCTCAATCCTCTCAGTTGGAAAAAGAATATATTGAAATTAACACGAGAAGTACCCTATTGTACAAACGGATTCTGTGACATTAGCCATAATGTCTACCATGGACATTTCTAGGATTTGTTTCTTCTCAATTTCAAGTAGTTAAGAGAACATTTTATAAGACTAAATAATGAAGTGATTATTAAATTACCAATGTTTCTGTTTTGCTTTATAGATGTCATAAACAATTAAAAACCAAACTCCCATTATTAGAGAAGTTATCCTATAATTTAGAAATTTTTAAAAAGTAACTTTAAGCTTCTTCCTTGTGGATTTCTGTCACTGTTTCGAAGTGCATATATATTATTTTTATAATTCAAAACATAACAATGTCCTTTTTGAAGGGATTAAAAATCATTTCTGAATAAGGGAAGAAAACCTGCTTCTCTTCTCACCTGATCATATCCTAGGTACAAGCTGGGTGGCCACACAAAGCTGAGCAAGAAGAGGGTTTTTTTCATTTTTTTTTCTTTTTGTTAGGGCTAAATACTGCAAATAAGTACCTGTGAGCGTGACTTCCCAATTTTTTTGAATCAGCTCTCCCAATATCTCTACCACACTCTTCCAGACGTGATCAAACACTTCCGTGGCCACCGCATCTTTGATACAGTCGTGAGGAGAAACGGGCGGAAGTCCATGTTTCCACCACTTCCTATGGCGGTGAGGGGATTTTTGTTCAAGACGTTCATCGTCACTAAGAATAAAAGCCACTGTAATTACTAAAAGTATCAATGGTTAAAGTTAAAATAGTGCTATCTACTTCTTTATCTCACCAATATGCACGCCCATGTATATTATACTGTACAAACATAACTTTCTTTTTAAAATGGCACATTGTCACTTTCTAATGTACCCGTTTTTGATCACAGGCAACTTTTTATTATTCAGTTTTTGTAGCTTTTATCAAAAACCAATTGAAGTCTCTGTATTTAGTGCAGAGACTGGGCCTTCCTAGACCTTTGACCTTCTGGGCAGCAGCCCGAGTCTCCTCAAGGAATGAAGGCGACCAGCAGCCTTGTCCACTTTCACCGACATGCTGAACACAATTTTTGTTTTCTAGCTGTGCCATGTTGTCAAAAAAAACCAAAAACAAAAACAACGAAGCACTGATCTAGCATAGACACAACTAGCTAGGAATCTAAGAGCTTCTGGGGGTGTATTACTCTCAGAAGAATGGAAAATGGGGCAATTAAAAAATCATTAAACACTAAATGAGCATATAATCAAAATAAATTCCAAGTAAATTAATAGTATTGCACTAAGTTAATGTCAAATAAATTCTATTTACTCTTCTTTTCTGTCAAAAGCAAAATATTCTTCAATCTTTCCATCTACGTCATAAACCTCTTCTTGCAGGGGTGAGCCTGCCTTCAGGTCAGCAACCCCTGGGCCATCCGGGCCTGGCAGGGCAAGGGCTGAGCATGCTGCAGGGAGTATTTGAGAACCAGAGACGCACAACCTGTGGGGAAAAGCAGATCCTCCGTGAACATCAAAATATATTGCTTGCATGATTTGGGTGAGTCTTTAAATAAAGTACAGAATCCCAGGCCAAAAAAAAAAAAATCATTGTTTATTACATTTGATCAAATCATATCCTTCAAAGCGACATTTTAACACAGGCGACATTAAAAAATTTTAAGGGACTCTTAAAAGCTTAAGTTACTCTATGAGTTTGCATCCCTTTCCTGGAATAAGATGATATCTTGGCACAGGCCCAGATATGTGTGCCTGTCATAGAGGGATTTATCAAAATCTGTTGGTAAGCAAAAGAAAATGGGATAGAGCTTTATTTCTTCTGCTATTGTATTGGAGCCTAGGATGGATCACAAGGGGTCAGGTTTTCATTTTGCATCTAGCCCACCTTTCAGAGTCTTTGAAACAAACGTTCGGAACTTAAGTTCCTTGTTATCTATATTACACACACTCTCCATCATCATCATCACCATCACTATCAATGATCTAGAATCGGAAGCATCTTGGGGACCAAATGCTCTGTACCTGCCCTTCACTGAAATCTGAGCTTCTGAGTCAGTGGAACCAAGGCTCATGGCTAAGATAGACATGAAAAAAAAAAGTATAACTAAAATGAAATTAAAAATACTTTCAAGAGTAACTTATAGGAACCTACTCTCTGCTGTTGTGGTTGTGTCCACAGGCATCTGAGAAGGGTTTGTGGACCACGACACTAGGCTCGCTGCCCTGGAAATGTTGGAACCCTTCGTCAGTTGGCACGATGAGCTGTCTTCCTAATACTCTGCAAGGTACGAAAAGAAAAAAAAAAAAAAAGGAACTTACTCATATTTTTGGTTGGAAAAAGGAAAAACTCTTTGCAACAATGGAAGTCAGATGACACAATATTTCGAAGGCATGTGGATAAAGTGATACAGAACAGACTGGTATGTGAGAAGCGCAATGGTGTCAAAGAGAAAGCACAGGTTTGAGGGAGAGGGACAGGCTGTCCTTGCTACTGAGGAAGAGATCTGAGGCAAAGTTCTCAGGCTCTCTCAGCTACTGATTTCATGTGTTTGTTGTCTGTACATGAGATAAAGAAATAGTTACCTGGAGGACTGATGAGTGGTTTAGAGATAACGTGTATCAGATTCGGACACCGAGGGTAATGCTGAGTGCACAGGAGCTTCTCTATGTTAACTAATATTTACATAATGAATGAAACTATACAAATATAGTTACCTGGCATATATTCCTTGGTCTTTTCTTTTTTTTTTCAATTTTACATTTTATTTATTTATTTGAGAAAGAGAGAGTGAGCATGAGCAGGGGGGAGCAGCAGAGGGAGAGGGAGAATCAGACTCCCCACTGAGCAGGGAGCCCAACGCAGGACTCAATCCCAGGACCCTGGATTGTGACCTGAGCTGAAGGCAGACCTTAACTGACTGAGGCACACAGGCATCCCTCCTTGCTGTCTTTTCTTTTTCCACCCTCCCCTCCTTCATTTTTATCTTAACTATATAAGACAAGAGGGAGAGGATCAGATCTTAGCTCCTGGCTTTTGGGTAAGTGCCCCATGTCTAGAAAAGTAAGCGTCCACAATCAATATCGGGCGGATGTATTAGACTCTTCAAGACAGGGGGCTTATGAAGGACTGAAAAGAAAGATTTAGACTACTTAGTCAAGATTTTTTTTAAGTTGCCTCGTTGAAGTAGCCAGAATATCCACCTACATTTGTATGAGGGCTCTAACCTATGCTCCCCAGATACACTATAGAGGAACTTCTGATAATGGAGATGGATTTTTCTCCTAAGTGGGTTTGGCCGAATCACTGAAAGAGGAAAAGCTTTCCTTCAGACCCAGTCTATGTTCTCCTTCTTTGATATGAAAAAAATAAGTGATTCTGGGGTGCCTGGATCAGTTAAAGGTCCAACTCTTGATATCAGCTCAGGTCTTGGTCTCAAGGTCATGAGTTCAAGCCCTGCACTGGGCTCCTCACTGGGGATGGAGCCTATTGAAAAAAGATAAATTTAAAAAAATAATAACAACAAATAAATAATTACATACATATATACATAAAATCCCAGAGGGATTAAAAAAATAAGTGATCCTTCCTACATAGGAATCTTGATTAGTTAGAAGATTCATTTATCCATTCATTTGGCAAATAGTTACTCTGTTTCTTCTCCAACTCCGACCCCGATTGAGTACTGTCCTCAGCTCTGAAGACTGATGAGTTGCTCACATACTAGTGAATGTAAAGGTAAAGGATCGCTTCTACCACTCTTGCATTTGTTACGTACGTAATGCCTTTTTGAAAATGAGCTAGATTTGCTTCTCATTAGTTAAGACGCACTTGGGTACCTGGAGTGTCCCAGTATTTCCTCACACACCATTTCAAAGGCTGTGCTTTCTTAGTAAAGACATGTGACCTGGATACGTATTTCGACTGGGCAATTGCTTTCAGTCGAAATATACTGATTGTATTAAAGAGGCCAAGAGTGGGCAGTTCCAGAACCCATTTCAGAGAGTTACTGTGAACTTCCCTACCTCAGATGGAGGGATCTTCTTGCCCACTCACTGCATTCAGCCACGAGATTCTGAGTCTGAGGGCTTACTTTCCCTTCAAATAACATTTCCTCCACCTCCCAGAATAACTGCTGCACTTTCTGTGCATTGGCTTTGTCAAACTCCTGAAATAGAAACACACATTTTGTTACAAGACTGAAAGTTGTAGAAACACGGCCTTCATCACCATTAACACTTACGAATTTAAAGTGCCCGTTATATAAGAAGAAATATGACATGATAACAAGAACGTGGACTTTGCAGTCAGACATGGCAGTGGCCCAATTTTTACTCTTCCGGGAAATTACATCCCACTGTTGAGATTCGGCTTCTTTAACTGTTAAATAGAGATCATTTCTACCACATGCATTAAGAGACTTATTTGAGATTTTATATAGATATAAATAGAGGTAAGGATACACATTTTGACAGACATCTACATACTCACATGTACACATACCTACAATATCTACATGTATACATGTACACAGATATAAGTCCATCATATAGTTGAGCGTGGCACACTTAAGCACAGCTGCAAAATACCAGCTTGTTTTTCTTCTGATGATGATATCATTGAAAAGGAAAATGACTTTTATTTTTATTTTTTAATTTTTATTTTTTTAAAAGATTATTTACTTATTTATTTGAGAGAGAGAGAGAGAGAGAGCATGAGAAGTGGGAGGGTCAGAGGGAGTAGCAGACTCCCCGCCTGAGCAGGGAGCCTGTTGTGGGACTCAATCCTGGGACTCCAGGATCATGACCTGAGCCGAAGGCAGTTGCCTAACCAACTGAGCCACCCAGGTGTCCCAAGGAAAGTGACTTTTATATGAAGGGCCATTTCCCTTCTTTTAATGAAGAGCCCTGGCTATATTTTCTTTTAGGTTTGTGTGAACCTAAAATCTAATCTACTCAGAGCAACAAAATGCACATTCATATTTGATACACCTGATCCAAGATGGTCAAACCGGATTGATTTTCATAGAATGATACTCAATATTATTTTTGTTTTGCACCTTCCATCAGATTGATACTATGCCAGATTCCCAGACAGCAGGGGAATTGAATGATCTCTTCTAAAGGGAAAATCAGGTAAAAAACTAATAATATTTGCCTCTGGGGAGGGGAGAGGGTGGCTGAGGTGAGGAAAAGGGCTGACTTTCAATTTGCTCTCTTTTGGCTTTTGATACTTTTTGCAACTATTACCTATCAAAAAAGTAAGTTAAATAGTTTTTAAATGAAAAGCAATTATAGGGCCTGAAGGCATCTCAGCTGTTCCATAAATGGAAGTCACAAGAATCTCTCTGGAGAATTATATAAAAACATCTATTGCAAGAATTGCAGAATTGGGAAGGTATGAAGCCATGGTCTTCAGCCTTCTTCCAACCTACAGACCCGGGAGTGAGGGTGGGGGGCTGTTTATCACAGGTGAGCCAGTCCCGCTTTGTCGGAAAAAGCCTGAGTGGTTTGGAGCTGACTCTTGCTGCTGTGGGAAGCCCCGCTGTTACACACACACACCCTCCCCCACCCCCGTCCAAGGAAGTGGGCCCATTGGTGCCTTCCAAGTGGTGAACCGTTTTCAAGAGGGCAAAGGAAACCAGAACACACACCAAAAAAGTGCAGGAGTCAGAGCATCCAAGGTAATATAGTGGAGGTTCTTATGTAGCCACACAGGCTTTACAAAAGGTTGGGTCCCTATTCTCAGGGGTGCTTGAGGGGATAAAGAGGCAGGAGCCCGCGATTGGCAGAGTGCCCAACGAAAGCCCGAGCTGGAGACTCAGGTCCACAGAGCTAAGAATCCCACTCCCACAGAGAATGAAAAATAGGGTTCAAGTTAACAGCTTCTTCCAGGGTGAGAGGGGAATGTAAGAGATCTGATTTAGAATATTGGGGGGAAATTCCCCTAATTACGGTGATTTTATACAATTTTTACTTCTCCACGTTTTCTCTTGTATTTAAGTTGCTCATTGTCAAAATCTGTCCTGAATTTCCAGTCACAGATATAACACATACCTATGTGATCATATACAACACAGTAGGAGGAATGGGCTCGGAAGTGGGGGAAAAAAACAAAATTATCAACAGCTATGACTTTGGGTTATGTGATTATGAGTGATTTCTATTTTTCCTTATCTTTTCTATATTTTTAAGTTTTTCCATGTTGTGACATGTAAACACGTTCATAGGGATAAACGTGTATGTGTGTAACGGGTAATGTGTTGAAAATTGGTAAAAAGATTATTTAAAAGTAAGAAAGCAATTGCTCATTATCAACTGTAATCAGAGAATTATGTAAAACAGGCTGAGACATACATCATCTCTCCAAGAGTAAATGGAGCTCCTCTCAGTTGATAAGCCAGTGGTAGAACTCCGAGTCCCAGACCCTGACCAAGAGCTGTGGGCGCCTGCAGGTGTGGTGCTGCCGCTTGATGGGAATGACGACCCCGATTCACTGCAGAGACAAACGTAAGCCACATAAAGACCATTTTCTGAGAAGAGAATAAACTGGAAGTGGTTTTACTTCTCTGAGCTGATTTTAAAACACTTAATGCCGTTTAAGATTTTATTACACTAAAAATGAAACTGCCTTTTTTTTTTTTACTCTTAGAAATGCAATCACTGACTTTGCTCTCTATACTCATTATGAGCATGTTTTGATTTTGCAATCAGAAGCATGCAGCACACTCATTCTTACCAGGTATATGTATCAATGGCTTTCTGCACATTGCTTGTAAAATGTGTAGGTAAAGGATCTTTGTTTTTCACAGCCGAACTTTGCTTTCCGGAGCCTTCTGACAGTCCTCTTCTGAAAAATAAAATACATATGAAAAGAATATCTAATGTAACACTTTCATTCGTGAAAACTTTTAAAACGTCCTTCTGCATAAAGTTGCTCCTCTCCTCTCGCCATGCCCCCCTAAACACACATGCGCGCATGTGCACAAGCCCACACTCACATCCCCCCCACACCTCATAGCCTCAAGAAACTGAGGCCTGGGGCCTTACTACTCTTATTTTTCTTAGAACAAGGTTTCCATGAACCTACATGCTCCTTTATGTAAAACAGGAAAAAACAAAAACAAAAACAAAAAACCCAACAACTTTTTTGTGACTTGACCAGACTCTTAAAAGTTGCCCAAAACTCTGGGCAGATACAGCCTCATGCCAAGGCAAATGCAACATGAGCTGGATTTCAGGTCCCACTTGTCCTTTGACCAGTGCCCAGTGCCCTTGTGATTACAAAAGCAACCAGCCTTACAGGAAAAAAAAATCAATAATTCCATATTAATTCTAAAATATATTAAATTCTCTTTAATCACTAAACACATGAATGAATCGAAAATATGACTGAAACACACAAGCAATAAGTCATTTTAATTTGATGCCATTGTTTGGTTTGTAGCCTGATGTGTAGAGAGTTTTAAAACATTAAAACTAATGGAAAACTAACACAGAAGAAATCTCAAAACTTTAAATAAAGTAGTAAGCCTGACTGGTATATGAAAGTTAGTGTTAATCATTAAAATGCCCTCTCAATGAACCTCTTAAAACATTTACTTCCCTCTTAGTCAAAGTAGCTTCCTAACACTTTTTAACAGTAAACACCTTGTATTCTTTTATAGAAATAATATTTTCCCATACAAATAACTCATATTTTCTATTAACTGAAGATATGGTAGTGATTTGGGGTGAAAAAGTTAACTTTTAATGTTTCTAAGAGGGATACCACAGTAAAATTCATTTATTTATTTATTTAAAAGATTTTATTTATTTATTTGACAGAGATCACAAGTAGGCAGAGAGGCAGGCAGAGAGAGAGAGAGAGCAGGAAGCAGGCTCCCTGCAGAGCAGAGAGCCCGATGCGGGGCTCGATCCCAGGACCCTGGGATCATGACCTGAGCCGAAGGCAGAGGCTTTAGCCCACTGAGCCACCCAGGCGCCCCTAGTAAAACTCATTTAAAAAAAGCTTGCTGTGTCATCGATTAAAATGGTGCCTAATTTACAACACTTGTATTTCAGAACATAAATGGAATTTTAAAAAATATTAATACAGGGAATAGATTCTGCCCTTAGTTATGTACCTATAGTACTCCACAACAAAGGAATTTGAAACACAAGTTCATTACTACAAACAGAGGATAGCAAGACCTCTGCCGTCCATGCATATGCCCTGTACGAGAGAAGAACAGAATTGTAGAATTTTTTTCCCTCCTTATTGCTCATATGTCTTTTAAGTCCAATCAAGCAGTTCTGAGGAGCAAGGTGCTGAGAGAAAAGAATACAAGACAAGCTTTTATGCTAATAAACTGCTTTACTTTTGGCCTTGTTTAGTTGCTTCAAAACCATCAATTATTTATCATCTCCATGTGACTCAGTAACTCTCTAATTAAACAAAAAAACACCTATGATGAAAAAGAGACCTTAGCTAAAAACTTCATCAACAAGAGCTGCTTTGAGCATTAAGAAATATATGCAGGCATATGAGTTAATCTGCTTCTTCCTGAGAGATAATTTTAAACCCCAGGGTGGTGAATTAAAATAAAATATGTTCCTTCATAATAATTGGTGTAAGTGGGGCACCTGGGTGGCTCAGTCAGTGAAGGGCCTGCCTTTGGCTCAGGTCATGATCCTGGGGTCCTGGGATGGAGCCCTACAACAGGCTCCCTGCTCCACGGGGAGTCTGTTTCTCCCTCTCCCTCTGTCTGCTGCTCCCCCTGCCTGCTGCTCCCCCTGCCTGCGCGCTCTATCTCTCTCTGTGTTAAATAAATAAATAAAATCTAAAAAAAAAAATCATCTTTATAAGAATAACAAAGGTAGCTTAGAATCCTGCTTTAGCCCTGATAGGCTAGTCCCTCCAAGCAAGTTGCTTCTCCTCTCCTGGAGCCACTACACACATCAGTAAAGCAATGACAATACAGTCAACATTGTCCTACAGTTGCTGTGAGACCTCACTTAGATCAAGTGTGGAAAGCGTCTGCATGATCCATGCTGGGTCAATCAGGCTTCTCCTGCTGTCTGCTGTCCTTATCACGTGCTCCTCGATGAAAACACTGAGCTGTTTCTTTGAACCTCCCACAGCTTCTTCCTTAGCACATATCATATAGATCTCTTTCCGGCCCTCAGCTTTTTTTTTTTTTAAAGATTTAATTAATTTATTTATTTGAGAGAGAGAGGGAGAGAGCATGAGAGGAGGGAGAGTCAGAGGGAGAAGCAGACTCCCCGCAGAGCAGGGAAGCCCCATGCGGGACTCGATCCCAGGACTCTAGGATCATGACCTGAGCCAAAGGCAGTCGCCCAACCAACTGAGCCACCCAGGCGCCCTAGCCCTCAGCTTTTTATTGGGATGATTCTGACATTTGGTTTTTTTTTTTAATCAGCAGCACCTAAAGGAATGCCTGTCACCTACAGATGCTCCAGATTCGCTGTAAGAATCAACACGTAAAGATTTAAATAGTGAGCCAAACAAAGACCACGTTTTTACTCTATGAATTCATGCTTACTACAAAAAGATTACGTTGTGACCAGACACAAACATACTCTTCCAGTTCAAGACATCTCTGGCGATTTGTTGGTCCTTTATAAAGGACCAGAGTTCACAGCACTTGGGGTAACTGCTACCTGCCAAAATGACTTTTACAACTGAATGGTTGTGATGAGGGAGCAGAAGGCTGGCTGGAGGACAAAGCAAAAGCTGGTGCCTTACATCCCTTCTCCCCCTCCACCTGGGTGACATGTGTGACATCCCTCAGGCACTCCTGGCTGCCCTAAAAGGAAAACAAATAGTTAACTTGTAGAGATCACAATCCTGCAAGACAGGAGTCTCCCTTGGTTTACAAAGGTCCTAGTGGTTAACAACAAAGAAGCTATCTTATCAATAGCTGAACTTCCAGAGACAAGCAACTCAGTTCCTAAAGCCCTAACACTGCCCTCCCCTCCATAAAACTGAAGGAGGCTGAGATGAAAGAAATATAAATAAAGTTAAATTTCTTCTAGACCTAAAGCTCATTGACAAGGACACTTGATAGGAGGAATGTGACATTCCACCAGGAAACTCCCAATTGTCTTCCTGTTAGTGCCTCATTAGAGGTAAGAACAGCCTTGGCTTGACAATAACCAGGCCTCCAATATCCTGACAGTCTTCTGAACACCCCTTTTGTCTTCACCTACCCAACTCCTGGGTATATAATCAGCCACTCCTCAGGATAGCAGGGCAGCAGCTCTTTCTGACCCCGGGTCCTGTCCCCGTGCTTTAATAAACCACCATTTTGCACCAAAGATGTCTCAAGAGTTCTTTTGTGGTCATCGGCTCTGGACCTCACCCCACCTATGTTCTAGAACTTCATCATTTGGCACCCAAACGTGAGGCTGTGAGTCTTTACATTTGGACTGAGCTTCAGTGCAAAATTGGTGAGTACTTTCTCTCCTCTTCCTTCAGTCTCATTTCAGGGGCTTTTCAAGGAGTATGGTCTTATTGGAACACTTGTATGTCAATTGCTCAGGCTGTAATCCTCTAGCCCGTGGCTACTCTACGGGGAGGTGAACGTCTGCCTTTTGACCGGAAGTCAGTACCCTGGCCGGAATGGTAATAAGACCCAGAAACTTGATGCCTTCTCTCCATTCCTGTTCTTATAAAGAGTTGTCTCTCTTGTCACCTAAGTCACCAGGACGGCTGCCAATCTTAAGACTCCCGTGTGAGGTTTCCTCCTGATTGATCTAATGTGATCCCCTCCACATCCCTGGTGTAGCCACTTCTGGCCACGGGACCTCTATTGGGAGCCAGCCAAAACCAGTACCCGATTGAATTAAAACGCAACCGGGGACCGTTTCCTAGGGATGTTGGAATGTGTTGGAATGTCACACAGACCATGATGGATTTCAGTCTTTACTGTTTCTTGTCAGTGTCATCTACAAACTACTTAAAGCTACGAAACTGGGTAATTTCCCCTGGCCAAACTTTTCTAGTATTTCCATGGGTTAAAATGGCAAAACAGTATGCAGTCTTCAGGACTGACAATGGCATGACATGGCACAGTATTTTAGTCCATTCACCAGGCACCCATCCGTAGCCTAGGATGCACTGGGGAAGAGGAGGGATGTCGGCACCCCTCCAGGGCCTTTTATGGCAGGAATGCATTCCTGAGGAAGGCAGGATCGTGATCAATAGCGATGTCTTGAGGGATGCCTTGGTAGCTTTTGACACATGGGAACCTCTGACATATCCTGCGTGGGATGCAACCCAGGCGTCAGGGGGATTTGGTGATGGACCTTCTTTACTTCTCTGGGAGCATGGCCTCAGTAGGCTTCTTCAGTTCCCAAGGACTCTACCTTGGGGTGCCTTTTAGCCCACTGGAAATAATTTGGATTGCAAAACTTAGGAAAGGACTGAGTTCCTGTAACACTGCATGGCCTCAGTGGGATCTATCAGTTAGATCTCCTCTGCAGGAAACAGGGCAAAATGGACCAGGATACCTTCATTGCTCATACCTAGGCCTTCATTGCTCTACACCAGCACCCCGATATAAGGGCCTTTTGCAGAGTGTGTTTGCCCGAATTGATGAAGTTCTAGAACATAGGCGAGGTTCGGTGGGGTGAGGTCCAGAGCCGATGACCAAGAAAGAATTCTTGAGACATCTTTGGTGCAAAATGGTGGTTTATTACAGCACAGGGACAGGGCCCGTGGGCAGGAAGAGCTGTTGCCCCGGGGATGTGAGGAGTGGTCTACTTTATACTTGTAAGTTGGGAGGGGGTTAGGGATGGCATAAGTCTCTAAACAATTTTGGAAGCAAGGTTTCTAGGACCTTGAGGGGCTAGCTATTTCTGGGGAAAAGGTTATTCATTACCAGGAATAAAACCTTCTCATGAGACCCTTAAGATGTATATCAGTGGGCCATATGCTTGGGAATGATTGTTGACACTATCTTGGAAGTTTAGAGATAAAGTTTCCTAAAGGAATTGTTAAAGTAGACTTACAGGATCCTGGTTGGGGGTAGGGGGTTGGTCAGGCTAGGATTGTCCTTTGCCCTTAGCAAAGCCTTACGGTGGGGGTCACTCTGCCTGTTTTAAGGCCTTGTCAGTAGGTGAGGAAATTTAATAATTATTCTTCTGCCTCTGTTTCCCACATCATTCCCCACTGAAAAATTTTGAACCTTAAATCTTTAAGGTTCTTCAGGGTGGAAGATCTCATCTTCTGTAACTTCTTCCTGCTGAGTAGGGGTGTAGAGTTGTCCCTACCTACTCGGGTCAACATTGATCAGTTGAGGAATTTGTAGGGGAATTATGAAAGACGGAGGCAGCTGAATCCAGTGCTGACAGTGAAGACGTGTCTATGTGCGTGGTAAGGATCATCTGTCGTCGTGAAGTCATTGCAGCAATGGAGTCTTGGCACCAAGTAGAGAAACATCGAACAAGGCAACACATTAAGATTAATAAGGCTATAAGAATGAGATGTCCAAAAGGGAGATTTTTAATTGTTGGCTATAGTCCTCCTTTAAACCAGGAACTTAACCAATCACTGAGAGAGAGAGAGAAGGATCCTGTAAGAGGCCCAGTCTGGGCATTCATATCTTTTATTAGTCCTGTGACATTTTTGTGACATTCTGGGATGTACACACAACATCTGCTTTGATAACTGTGCATGTGCCACCCTGTGCTGCTGTCAGGACATCTAAGGCCATCCTATTTTGTAGGACTGCCTTGTGCATCTGTGAGACTTTTATATTAAGTAGGGAGATGCTATTTAGTGCATCATTGAGTGCCTTTGCAGTATATTTATTACAGGTTTCTACATGCCAAATGACCTCCTCTAGTCCCACAGATGGAACAAAAATGGATGTTAAGTGATCATACCATTTAAAAACAGATCGCGCCTGGGTGGCTCAGTGGGTTAAAGCCTCTGCCGTTGGCTCAGGTCATGATCCCAGGGTCCCAGAATCGAGCCCTGCATAAGGCTCTCTGCTCAGCAGGGAGCCAGCTTCCCGCCCCCCCACCCCGCCTACTTATGATCTCTCTCTGTCAAATAAATAAATAAAAATCTTTATTAAAAAAATAAATAAAAACAGATCGTGTCCATCTTTGCTTTAAATTGGGGAGATTAGCTGGAGTGGTGATGGTTTTAGTAATGTGCCCACGAACCCAGGCAAATCCTAAGGTACAGCGACCTTTACACCCTGGAGGAAGCCAGGGCCACAGGTTAGATCCACATATCCAGTGGGTTCTGTTTGGAGCTGACCATCTAATGCCAGGTCGCCTTACCCAATCAGTAGCAAACCAGTCAGTGGCCTGGAGTACTATTATTTGAGAACACATTTCTAATGCTAGCCATCCTAGATGTTGTGTGTTATTTGCCCAAGTATCTATGTATGATTTCTTTGTTCCCAGCATAAAATTGCCTTTTGACTGAGCTGTCCAATAGTGGCTGTGAGCCACAAACATGTATCCCAAATTTGATATGTGCCATACAACCTTCATTTGTGTTTGAAGAGAAGTTTGAGATCTTCTATGGGCTCACAGGAGTAAGAAGGCACGTTAATTTGCTCACTGGGTTCCTTTTGCTGCTTCTTTAGCTGTATGGTCTGCTAAAATTGTTTCCTTTAGATTCTAAGGTCATATCCTTTTGATTTCCTTTGATGTGGATTACTGCTACCTTCTTGGGCAGGTGTACAGCCTCAAGAAGGGTTATGATCTCAGGCCCATATTTGATTGGGGAGTTATGGCTGGACAGCAATCCCCTTCCTTCCAAATAGCTCCATGGGCATGTAGTACCAGGAAGGCATACTTGGAGTCAGTGTTAGTGTTTATTTTTAAGGCCTTGGCAATTGCAAAGTGCTAGCGAGCACTATGGGATACCTAGCTTTTCTTATTCTTTTTATGAAAACTATTGTCATCAGTAAACCAACTGTCATTTGTATTTTTAATGGGGGCATCTTAAATCTGGCCAACTAGAGTAAGCAAGATCAATAACCTCTGAACAGTTTTGCTCTA